>LVTN01000376.1:150863-254443 GCA_001649415.1 Musa itinerans
GGACGGGGGCGAGGACGATCGAGGCGGTGGCGGTGGGGGCGTTGATGGCCGGGGCGCGGATGGGGCGGTAGGCAGGGGGAGGGGAGGAGTCGGACCACTGCGGGGGGGAAGACCAGGAAGCGGTGGCCCCGGCGCAGGCTGCGCATAACATGGGCGGCGACGGCGTGTCGGTGGCGGAGGAGGAAGAGACGGGAGTAGAGGCGGCGGATGGATCGGAGTCGGCCATTCTTGTTCCCGGTGGGGCGAGTGGAATCGAGGGACCGGTGAGCGGTTCTCACGGAAAAGGCGGTCGCCTTGACATGGGCCTCAATTTAATTGGGCTCTGTAATGGGCCAAAGCTAAGATTCGGCCCATAATAAGCCCGGAATTCGAGTTAGCCCATTCACGGGCTTCATGTCACATGCTACACATTAAAGATATAAGATATTAACTCATCCTAAGGTAGATTGGGATGCTAAATGTGACAATAAATAAATCCTAATGATTACAACGAGACAATAATTTACAATAATTTGTGGATAATGTGATCATACATCAATTGGGCCTCCTAATGATTGCAACGAGACAGCTTTCTAATTCTCTAAACCGCATGCATCTCCTATCAATCTAAGATCCGGGAATAATTCCTTCAAATGCAAAGTGACTATTGATTTTGATCCGACCTAACATGCAATTCAAATGGAATAATGTGTTTTAAGCACAAGTTTGCACTTTTCCCTATGGTAGAACACCTTTATGACTCGTTGTTGGCTCAATAATAGAACAAATGTATGATGGGGCACAAGACAAAGTACAAAGACCTCAATCTTCTTTACCTCTTTAATTCGGTAGCTGGCATGCATCTCATCAAAACCTACATATATAATTGTCATTATATATAGTATGTGTGTGTGTGTGTGTGTTAAGATGTGTTGCTACAGTATGTGTGTGTGTGTGTTAAGATGTGTTGTTACAACTGTGAGCCACTTAGACCGCATGAGAATATATTTATCTCTTGTTTGGGAACATCGGAGCTCCAAGCATCATTTGCGACAAACTTCAATCATGATCTTGTTTGGTGGTAAATGACATACTCGATGGTGAGTTTTTTTTTCTATAAATCATTGAAGCGCATCAAGATGATGTATGATAGATATAGATGATGTGCAGTGAACTCGAGCATCTATAGATGCTCAATCAATTAAGGTAATGATTTAGATAAGGCACCACCACCACCATGAGTGCACTTTGAAACATATATTAATGCCACATTATGTTGCTTAAAAGCCTAATTTCATGCACTACGTGACGATCATTGCTTGACCACTTGGGGATGTGATGCAAATGTGACCACGTATATCGGCTTCTATGAAGCAAGCATATATCCATTGCATGTTGCTCGGATAACTTCGTGACAAAACATATGCATTCACAATTCGATGGATACATAGACATGAACACAAGAAGAAGATGAACAGATCCACCTTATAGTCTATCAACAAAAATCCAAAGTAAAATGCGGAATATAGCAAGTTTTAGGAGATAATTAAGGTCTCATTATTTGCTTTGTTGCACTCTAAACGAGGGCTTTACATTGTTTCGTCTTTGGGTCCCACATTGCAGGCAGCAGGTACTCCCTCCCGGCCAATCCCCGGGCGTTGTAGCTGGCCCCGCTGGTGGGATCCACGAGCAGGTTCCCTGGGTAGCCCGGGAAGGCCCCGTTGCCGAAGATGCCGGTGCAGGCGGTGACCGCCTCCAGGGGAAGCGTTGGCGGACCCTGGAAGAAGCCGTCGCCGTAGGGGTTGGTCACCGTGTTGGCCAGCAGGGTCGCCAGGCTGATGATGAGGCCGTCGACGCCGACGTCACCGTTGGGCGGCAGTAGCGGTGGCGTTTGCGGCCCGTAGGTGGGCTGGGCGAAGGGCCACGCGCACTCCCCGGGGCACTGCGTGGCCGGGTTGCCCACCCACAGGTACGTGTACCGGGACTTGCCGTGCTTCCCCCCGCGGCCGGAGTCGTGGAATCCGCACCGGCTCGTGCAGAAGCCGTCGACGAGAACGTCCGGGGCGGTGAGCACGACGGTGATGGCGGCGCGGTGGGGCGCGCGGGAGGCCAGCGTAAGGAGGTCCGAGTCGGTCAGGGACTTGCCGAGGGAGCAGCGGTCGTCGAGGAGCACGCGGCTGAGGGACGGGCGGGTGGCGCCGCCGGGACCGTACAGGGCGGTGGTGCCCCACCAGGAAGCGACGGAGGGCGGCCGCGAGGACCTGGCAGGGGCGGAGAGGGACCGGACGAAGTCGACGACGATGGCGCGCTGCGCGGGGGTGAAGCGGCCGTAGAAGAGGAGGTTGACGGTGTAGTTGCCCTTCAGCAGGGGGCCCTGATGGTACTTGAGCACGAGTGGCTGCTGCGGCACCAGGAAGAGCATGCGGGGGATGACCGCGGAAGACTGCAACACTAGAAGAGAGAGGAAGGAGAGGAGGAGGAGGAGGAGGGGAGGAGGAGGAGAGAAAGCCATGGAGAGGCCCTTCGAGGAGAGTCGATGTGTCTAGCCTTCGGTTTGTGTGGGAGAGTGAAACAAACGACGCAGCTTTATAACACTGCATAAAGGAATAGTAGGAGAGAGTTCAGACAGAGATCAAAGCTGTGGTGGGCACGTCTGGGCGATTAAAGCTGAATTGACCATTAGAAGAAGGCACACTGATATCATCAAGCAATACAAGAAAGAGAGAAGAAAACAGAGGTAGGAGAGGAAAAGAAATAATACGCAGTGGCGGACAGGTTGTGCACAGAGAAGTACTGTGAGCGAGCCGTGTGGAATGGTTTGGGCATGTTGTTTCTGAGTCAACCGGTTGACTAGTCAAAATCTGTAGAAATTAAGGTGAGTCAAAATGGCTGGATTCACTTGTCCTACTATTTATATGAACAGCTGGAGTTCTCTTAGCTGGAAAAAATTGGATGGATTTGCTCATGTAATTCTTTGGTCTAACAAAGTACTGAGCAATAGATTTGTTGAAATTTTGGTACGAAAAATAGTGGTAATTTGACTATAAATAGGCAAAGACCAAAATGCACTGAAAGAACAGCTTAGACTTTGCTTCTCCTGTTTGGAAGCTTTTTGTTTACTTGAAGCTTACACAGAGTGAATCCAAACTTGAGCTTCAAATGAGGTCTGAATCTTTCTGAAGAAAATGTCTGATTCTTCATTGTTACCTATGTGAGCCTACAAACCATAGAATTTAGGGCTCATCGAACACCACTTCTTTTGTTTTCTGGATACAATTTATATAATCAAAAAATAAGCTGTTGGTAAAATCTTAATATCATTCTTAATTATAAATATGACTAATCTTAAACAGTGGTAGATCATTCTAGCTTGTGGAGGCATAATTTTAACTCGACCTTCAACTGGGGTTTTAGATCTCTCTCTCTCTCTCTCTCTCTCTGGTGTAAAGAAAATCTTGGCTTTCTTCGCAAGCTTTGCAGGACCATATCCATTTCCTCCTCGGAGAACGGGAAGTGCCAGTCTGACCCTAACCTGGAAATGGATTCCCTGAGATGCAAGAGAGAGAAGAACCAAGTGTGACGAGGAAGCCAACGTGAAGCTGGCCACAGTGGTTTTGTTCTTCTGACCTTTTACCAACACACCTTCTCTCTGATCCCTGTACATGGCTGTGATGCTCTCTCTCTCTCTCTCTCTCTCTCTCTCTCCCATGTCTTGACGAAGACGTAGAAAATATATCGCCATATATAATAAACAATTACATATATGCACAGAAATAAACAGCAAGACGACGTGCATCACTGTAACATGTGCTGCTTCGCAGCGTAGAGAAGCAAAAGCTTGGTGGACATGAATTAATGAAGAAGAGACGGCAAAGAAGAACAACGAAGACAAACGTGACTGCACGAAGAACCTACAGGTCATCTTGACTGTTCTCCTTTATGGTTGTCTTCTACTCTTAAGCAGAAGAGGAGATAGGCTGTAAGCAGCGAGGTAAAGTGATCGGTTTCAGTTTCATCTCGGCCCTGCCATCATTACGGGGACGCTGCGTGGTCCATATCGCCATTAATGGTGTCCCTATGAGGCCTGCGAAGACTGGCCAACAGCTGCATGGAACGAGCAACAGCAGAGTCGAAACAGAGTTGTAGGAGGACAGAAGACTAAGGCTACTGAGAAGGAAAGCAAATTCTATTCCTCTCTCTACAGACAAAAATCGGTAATTTTAGACTACTCAATATGATTCTAAATATGATCGATATTGAGCTAAATTCTCAGGTAAATTTGTCGATATAACTCATTGGTATGGGCCAAACACATTTTTTGTTGGGGACTTGGATCATGTCGAGTTGAGCCTACGATTCCTTCATGATGAGGTTTAGCCGAACGAACTCCTATCGATCCCAACTGTGGTACGGCGACTTGGGTTTAAAGTTCTTGATGCTTGAGGCAGGTTAGGTCCAGTTCAGGTTACTTCATCTCAATCAAAACCCACACAAATTATTCATTGCTTATGACGCTATTTATTTCATGTTGTCGAGCTTCCCAAGAGAGAGAGAGAGAAATGAATCAAAGAATAGACATTGATCCGAGGGCACATCGCTCGAAACGTCTTCATCATCCTCTTAAACCAGCGTGGAGCAAGTGGACGTCGACGGGTCAAACAGTGCCGGCACCAGGTACTTCCGCCCGTGGACCCCGTTCGCGTTGTAGCTGGCCCCGGTGATAGGGTCCACGAGCAGGTCACCGGCGTAGCCAGGGTAGGTTCCCTTCCCGTACACCCCGGGGCACGCCGTAGCCGCCTCCAGCGGGGACTCCCTCGGTCCCTGGAAGAAGCCTTCGCCAAAAGGGTTGGTGACAGCGCCGGCCAGCATGCTCGCCAGGTTGATCACCATGCCGTCGACACCGACGTCGCCGTTGGGCGCCACCAGCGGCGGCGTCTGCGGCCCGTACGCGGGCTGGTGGAAGGGCCACGCGCACTGGCCCGGGCACTGGGTCGCCGAATTGCCCACCCAGATGTAGACGGAGTCGGTCTTCCGGTCGGAACCGTGCAGGCCGCACCGGCTCATGCAGAAGCCCTCGACCGCGACGTCCTCGGCCGTGAACACCAGCGCGATCCCGCCCTTCTTCGGACCGGCCTCGGCCGCCAACTCGGGGATCTGGGATGTCTTGAGGGACTTACCCATGGAACACTTGTCGTTCGACACTTGGTTGGCCAACACAACGTTAGTCTTCTTCTTCCTCTTCCCAGCTTTCTCCAAGTAAAGCCGATCGATGGTGTTCCACCACTGGCGTACAGAAGGCGTTGATGGCTGTGATTGGGTTTGGGAGCTCGGTGTGAGGGAGAGGAGGAAGTCTGAGATGATGGACTTCTGGGTTGGGGTGAACGTCCCGTACCAGGTGATCGAGATGGGGATGTCACCTTGCATCACTTCACCGTTGTGGTACGTGAGGAGGTCGGATGCCTGTCGCACCAAGCTGGCAAGTATCCTTGAACCCATGCTCACCTGTGCCAAGCTCACTAAAACTAGTACCACGATGCATGTTTTGGAGACCGGGAAAGAAGCCATTTCGGAGAAGATATAGCAAATCTTTGGGAGGAAGTGGAAGATAGACCACTTGTGTGATGAGTGGATCTCTCGGCCGGAGAAGTTTATATAGGTTAACGAGACCAGTTGCATGTTAACGAGGAAGGTTCATCTCAGCTTCCTGCAGTATTACTGGGAGGAGACAACTGGGAGACATGCACATAATTCTCCAATTCTAGTCCATAGAGTCTGCTCGCAGCATTCACAGAATATAAAAACGTTGAAGAAGTCAGAAGGGAGTTAAACTGGGGAGGCCGGTCACGTAGATTCCGCCACCGATTTATGGTGGCCGGCTGGATAAGACTTGCATGTGATGGTGGAAGGTTCCTATCAAGTATAGGAATGATTAATCCAAGTATTGGTTTAGGCACTCAAAAGCTTGGCCATCTTTTGCATAAACATCTGCGACGAAGGCAAGGAGGTAGCTAGATGTATAGTGGTGGGATTAAATAAGAATAGTGTCAGCCGACACAGGATGCCATGACTAGTAGCTTTGATCTGCATCAATAATTGTTGCCTTCTGGAAGCCATGGTTATGGGTAGCCAGACTTCACCATGTTTACAGGCTCCACCGCGGGTCCAGCCTCCGCCAGACACGCTGCTCGCCATTCCAATTCCCATGCGTGTATTCAACGTGACAGCTTCATTTCAACCGAGCTAAACTACACGTAGTTCCCTTTCCAGAGAACCGAGGAGACGAAGGGACGCGTGCATTGAAATAAAAGATTTAGTCTGCTTTTGTCTGCCAAGAGGAGCCCAGACAGTCATCGAACACCACCCCACCCCCCCCTCTCTCTCTAACTCGTGCTCTCGAAGAGATGGCGACGACGAAGTGGTAGAAGAGCGCCGTCACGTGCGGCCATGCAGGCGCGAGTAGTTTCCCTTCACAGGGTCGCCGTGACACATCCATTCCGTGCGATTTCCTCTGATGGTGAAGAGACGAGCCTCTGCCTCTCTGCGTTGTTTCCCTCTTACCTCGTTTGTTGGATTCGTTCTCATCCCGAACTTTGCCTTTCTTTTTTATCTCTCCTTATCTTTTCTCTTTCTCGTGGAGTGGGGCCACTCTTTTATTATGTTCTTGAAATGACTAAAGTAACCTTCATGAAAAGAACAAAAGGCACGTTGTTTGAGTGGCGTTTATGTCAAGAAGGGAGGCACGCAGTCCAGCTAAGCCATTGTCGCGTTCGCCGACGGATGAGGGCGCGTCAAACTCGCGCCCTCTTTATGCTCGCTTCCAGCCTTCGCCTCGCCTTCCCACACGCACCTTATTTTAATGCTTTCATTCACGAACCAAGATGCTACTTCCGCAGTATAAATTCCCCAACATCAGATCGGTAGGATACACCCATCGCTCGCACCATCTTCTCCTGTTCTCCTACTGGTACACTAAAGGCTACTACCATGGCTTCTTCCTTCCTCACTACAAATGCTCACTGCTCTGTTCTTGTTAGACTTCTCTTGGTTGCTTTGCTGTTCCGGTGCTCCTATGGAGGCAGAACTCTCGCTGCCTTGGTGGAGCAGCAGCCGCTCGCCATGACCTACCACAGGGGAGCCCTGATCACCGGAAACGTCTCCGTTAACCTCGTCTTCTATGGCAAGTTCACTGCCTCCCAGAGAGCCATCATCTCTGACTTCGTCACCTCCCTTTCCCCTCTCCCGAGCCAGAAGCATTCTCTGGAGCCGTCTGTGGCCACCTGGTGGACGACCCTGGCCAAGTACTACGCCACGTCCAAGGCGCCGCTCCCTAAGCTCGTCCTCGGCAAACAGATACTCGACGAGACGTGCTCCCTCGGAAAATCGCTGCGTGATGCCGACCTCGCCAAACTGGCCGCCAGGGGGGCGGCGCGGGACGCCATCAGCGTGGTGCTCACGGCGGAGGACGTGGCGGTGGAGCGGTTCTGCATGAGCCGGTGCGGGTCCCACGGGTCGTCGTCCCTCTCCGAGGCCGGCTCCCGGTTCGCTTACATCTGGGTGGGGAACTCCGCTACGCAGTGCCCGGGACAGTGCGCGTGGCCCTTCCACCAGCCCATGTACGGGCCGCAGACGCCGCCGCTGGTGGCGCCAAACGGTGACGTCGGTGCCGACGGCATGGTGATCAACCTGGCGAGCATGCTGGCCGGCGCCGCCACCAACCCTTTCGGTGACGGCTTCTTCCAAGGGCCAAGGGAGGCGCCGCTTGAGGCCGCGACGGCGTGCCCCGGAGTGTACGCGAAGGGTTCATATCCGGGCTACCCCGGGGACCTTTTGGTGGACCCCGCTACGAGAGCCAGCTACAACGCCTACGGGGCCCGCGGGAGGAAGTATCTGGTCCCAGCGCTGTTTGACCCGTCAACGTCCGCGTGTTCCACCATGGTTTAACCTTGGGACGACAAGACCTGTATACGGACGCATAAATAGCTGCGTGTGTGCATGCACCTGTGTGTATATATAATGTGAATTTTGAAGACCACCCTCGCAGTAATAGTATGACACCTCGTTCGTTATGTTAAAGTACTGGTACAATGTTCATGTGATCAGATCATTGTGCGTCCTTCTGGTTTATCACATCTAAACAAAATAACTACGAATTTGATAATTGATTAAATTACTGTTAATTGATTTAAGCAAAAAATTACTACGAATTTGATAATTGTTACCCGTCAAAATGTATTGACGAATATTTAATTTAATCTATTAAAATTTAGTTAGTTTATAAAGAAAAAAATAGAGTGTTTCTCTCTTCGAACTTTGGTCTATTAATGTTATCAATAAAAGAAGGAAGATGTAAGATCGTGCTCTTTGTTTCAAGTCCCGAAATATTCGTGTGTCTATTTTATGATCAACGCGCACGCCGATGCATCATTCATCATCTTAAACTACACATATCGAGATCACTAAAAGTTTCATTGAACAAATGAAAGAATTATTACAGACATCATATTTATATGTAGGCACCGAAAGCACTGAGTATGTTTCGTTCTTCGTCGGCATCTCGTGGTCGTATGCCGTATGCATGCGTCGACTAGTTCATCTACAGCATCAGAACTTGGCCCGGAACGAGCCGTACCCACAACACTACACCAAGGTGGAGCAGGACGAGGTGGCCGGGTCGAAGAGAGCCGGAAGCAGGTACTTCCTCCCGCGGGCCCCATGCGCGTTGTAGCTGGCCCCCGTCGCGTGGTCCGTCAGTAGTTCCCCGGCGTACCCCGGGTAAGCCCCCTTCCCGTACACCCCCGGGCACGCTGTCGCCGCCTCCAGTGGCGCCTCCTTCGGCCCCTGGAAGAAGCCGTTGCCGAACGGGTTGGTCGCGGTGCCGGCGAGCAGGCTCGCCAGGTTGATGATCATGCCATCGACCCCCACGTCGCCGTTGGGCGCCACCAGCGGCGGCGCCTGGGGCCCGTAAGTCGGCTGGTGGAAGGGCCAAGCGCACTGGCCGGGGCACTGCGTTTCCGAGTTCCCCACCCAGACATAGGCGAACCTCCCTCCGGCCTTGGACCTGCCGGAAGCCCCGTGCGTGCCGCACCGGCTCATGCAGAACCGCTCCACTGCCACGTCCTCCGCCGTGAGCACCACGTTGACAGCGTTCCGCGGCGCCCCCTTGGCCGCAAGCGTCTCAAGGTCGGCGTCCCGTAGGGACCTGCCGAGGGAGCACTCCTCGTCGAGGAGCAGTTTCCCGAGGTTGAGTTTGGGGAGCGGTGTCCTCGACGTGGAGTAGTACTTGGCGAGGGTCTTCCACCAGGTGGCCACGGAGGGCTCCAGGGAGTCCTGGTGGGGAACCGAGGAGAGGGAGGCAACGAAGTCAGAGATGATAGCTCTTTGGGAGGCAGTGAACTTGCCATAAAAGATAAGGTTGACGGAGATGTTTCCAGTGAGCAGGGCTCCCTTGTGGTAGGTCATGGCGAGCGGCTGCTGCTCCACCAAGGCAGCGAGAGTTCTGCCTCCATAGGAGCACTGGAACAGAACCGAGGCTGTTGACAGCAGGAACACAAGTGTAATGGCAGGGGAAGCCATCGATCGAATAGGTGTGGGCGTGCTGCTGCTCTCTTTGAGGAGAAGAGAGGAGGGTGTGGGTGCGGCGAGGGGAGCGAGTGGGGTATATATGGAGGCCGCAACTGAGAAGCAGCGCTCGACTGGGTTTCGAACGGGGAAGGTGAGAGTTAGCAAGAGACAAGACGGGTGGGCCCACATCGGATGCTTTAGTACCGATAAAGAAGCGTGGTGAGGCGAGCCTGGCAACGGTCACCTGGGAGACAGCTGGATTCGACGTGTTGTTCCCAGCTGTAGCACGGCAGAAGCTCCCGCATTCCCCAAAATGCCCTCACTCGAACGTTGGAAGTGGGGCCCGCGCAAAGCCAAAGCGCAGGCGGGCGCGAGGGGCAACGGAGGGAGAGCGCTTCTCGAGGCGTTTAAAGGAGGGCGGAGGAAGAAGACAGAAGAAAGCGAGAGGAGGACGAAGGGGGAGTAGAACGTTAGGCGGGGACGGGGAGTTGGGAGTCGAGGCCAGGCTGGAGCCGCCCGTGTCAGCATCGGGCGCGGAGCGCGCGTCCACCGATAGCTGGCGCCCGCGCGGCGGATGATGATGATGATCGTGACTCGGACATGTCGCCGTGGGCCCGCCGGAGTACGCCACTCTGCTCACGGAGTACATTTATGAAGGCAGCAAGGTTTCCATGTAGGTCGATGGGTTTCCACAGAGGAGCGATGACTTCGAATTCGAACTATACGGGAAGGTTTGGTGCCGCAGCGGCATTAGTTGTGATGTGTCGTTTAGCTCTGCTGTCGTCTCCCGGACACTGTGTTTGTTTGTGATAATGGAGCAGATGAGGTTGCGATGCTGTCGACATGGAAGGGCTTAGCTAGCTGGGTGGCCATTGTGAGAGTGGAGCGTGTCTCATGGGCGCCCCAGTTTTGTGACGGTGGGACCTTCAAACTTGGTGCACGAGTGGTGGCAGACATTGACTTGAGAGAAAGATACCGGCTTGGCTTATAATTTGGGTGTTTGTGATTTTTTTATTTGTAGGGAATTAATGAATTCATGGCAAGTTTGAGTGGCTATTGACATCGACAATAACGCCTAATTTTATAAAATAAATACGCAAAATTTTGGAAAAAAAAATTCACTAAAGACGTTTTTTTTAATTTTCGAATAGCAACTAAAGGAAATAATCATATAAAAAATAATTTTAAAATTGATAAATATATTTTTTTCTCATATTGATGAGCTAAGAAGATTATTCAAATTTAACTAAAGTTCATTCCAAATTAATTTTAATTCAAGTCATTATTTATAGAGAATTAAATTTATAAAAATTAAAACAAGAACGTTCGTAACAAATGTTCCTCGGACAATCTCTAATATAGAAAGCCTCAGAGGTAATTATTATTCGAAAATCATCAACCTTTTGGATCAAATTACTGGTTGGCATAGTTTAGATTATACTAATCACGAGGTTCGGATGATCGATTGATCAATCATGTATATAATGTTTGTATATAATGTTTATATATCCTTTTCGAACTATACGCGATCAATGTAGCCTTCAACGATCGACCCATCGATCTATTATGTTTATCGTATAATTCTTTACCTATGAATCTTTGAATTTTCTTTTATAGCACCATCCTAAACCAAGAACTTGAGATCGATCCTTAATAAATAATAGTTTTTATTCATGGAGAAGTCCAACTTGAATTCTTCATCTAACTTATCCTTTAAATTATCGATTCAGAAATCTAAAAATATTCATCCACCCCAATAGTAAGTAAGTGACTAATTACTTTTGTTGGGACATTATCAATCGAAAAGAAGTAATATGAGGCGGCGCCGCCGGCTAATGACATCGTTGCTTACGTTCGCCGCGTCACCCTTCCATCGCCGTCTCCAACCCTAATAGCTGCTCACAATGTCACGTCTCCCCACGTATTTGCCGTTCTCCGACGCACGCTGGTTTCGATGGGGTGGAAAGGCATACTCGGCTTCGATTACGGCGTCGTGCAGGGACCCCTCGGCCCCGACGTCTCCGGTCCGGAACTCGTAGCTGCCGTCGCTAACGCCGGGGCCATCGGTATCCTCCGAGCCCCCGATTGGGTACCTCCTCCCCTCTTCTCTAATCGTTCATCCTAAAATCGCATATTTGCACGTTGATTATGTGGAAGAAGTTCATGAACTTATCACCAAAAGCGTCTCTTTTTTTGCTGTAATCGATGCTTTTGTCTTCATTTTCTTTTCCATCATAGTATACAGCAATTTGATTGTCCAGGAAGACAGGAATGGGTAAATCTTGGAACAGAAATTGCACGTTACTGCGAATTTAAGATGTCTTCATGCTAGTTTGCTTCTGTATGTTGGAACTATAGAAAATAGAAGAGTAATAGTATATGTTTTGGGCTTATGATTGATGGCACGAAGACCAAATCTGCTTCCTGACACCGTCAAGAAGTTAAAGGAGAATTAGCTCCTCCTCGTGAATTTCAAGCCCTCTCTAATTTGTTGTTCCAAATATATATACATATTTCCTGGTAACGCAATTACTTTGAAGAGATTTTGTAGTTTCTTTTCGAGTTCGATAAGCAATTTAAATTAGGTTACATCTTTAATTTTTTCAGGAGGCACCTGACCATCTAAGGGAGTTGATACGGGAAACTAGAGCCCTGACAGACAAACAATTTGGTGTTGGCATTGTTCTATCATTTCCACACAAAGAAAATTTAAAAGCTGTGTTGGATGAAAAGGTTGCAGTATTGCAAGTTTCATGGGGAGACTTCCCAAAAGAGCTTGTTTCTGAAGCTCATCGTGCAGGTGTCAAGGTCATTCACCAAGTAAGTATTATGGATCGATTTAGCTGTCTCAATTTTATAAAGCCATTGTATCATTTGGGCTTCTAACGGTAACATGCATTAGTCCGTGATCTTATTAGGGAATGCAGAACCTATTTACTTGTCTACACATTTCTCAGCATGCTAAATTTGTTCTTTTAAAGTTGCAGCTAAACTTGGAAGCATTATTTTTTTCTTTTTCCATTGGCTGATCTTGTATACTTGGTTCCTGAATGGAAATTTTGCACAACATATATTAACTTTTCTTTATCCTGCATTGTAATTTGACATCAGCTTGGTTTCTCTTATGAAGCCTCAAGTACGGTGCCCTTATTTTTTGTTGGCATCATATGTGATTGATGTCATGTCTTCCTATATCTGAATTGTAATTAACATATGCAATGAATGAGGACTTGATTCACTTGCAATCTGATCTTGGAGAACAAATTTCGAAGCAACTCGAGCTGTATAATGTTGGTCTTAGTCCCAAGCCAAATAGCAGAGCACCTCAAGGGCTATGTGGTAGAAATCCTGTACATGAAATTAGATGGAATAGTCAGAATGTGAAGGGACAGGATGGAATGATCAAAAATTTTAAATTGGTGGTTTTTAGAGAAAATAAAATAAAAAATTGATCTCAAATGTTTAACACCTAATTTCACTAATATCACCTCTACGTGGTCTTTGTTAAAGCAGCTCTATATGGACTATTATAGAGTACTCAAAATGATTCGGTACTTATTTTCGAAACAAGAGGCGGTCATGTCCTCACTCAAGTTGTGTTCTGACCAGATCAAGTTTTGAGCTGGATATCTGATTCATGTCCATTCTACAACTTACAAGTAGATTTAAGCTACCTTCATAGCATTAAGGTTACAGGGTTGTGTAATTGTTTTTTTCTAAAAAGATAGTACTGCTTAGAAATTATGCAGAATGAGGACTACTCGTCAATTTCTTTTCTTGTTTTTTTTGCTTATTGTTTGGCCAATTTTTTTATGCCCTTGTATAGGTTGGTTGCATTGAAGATGCCAAGAAAGCCAAGTGTGCTGGTGTGGATGCAATTGTTGTTCAAGGTCATGAAGCAGGTGGACATGTACTTGGTCAGGTATTGGTATTATTAGTCATGTTTTGCTAACTCCAAATACTAGATTTATGCTCCTTTTACAATCAGTTAAGTGATTTCATTGTAGTATTCTTAGTTTATAGTTATAAAGCAGAGATATTTCAAAAGATCTGCCAGGTCTATTTAGTTTACATTGGAAGAAACTTCTGGACACATGTCCAATACTTAAAAAATATCAAAATATCTGCATCATCTACATCTGTTAATATTTCTATATGGCATAATTGATAACTGTAGAACACATACCATCCAAATAAGGCTTCTAGATATGTTGACTATGGATATCATGTTTGTAATTTAATATTGAACTTTCTATGGCTGCATATCTCCTTGGTGTTTTGCATATGGATTTAAGGCATTTCATGACTATCTTTTAGGTTTCTTATTATATTTGCAATGTATACAAGCTGAGAATTTTCTAATTGTTGTGCCTATGCCATTTGGTGTCCTATATTACGAAGATTAGCCGTGTCGACATGTCTGTATCATCTTGTGTCTATGTTTCATTTCCATGACTATGCTCAGCTTTATAGTTAACATCAAGGATGGGGTTTTTAGACACAAGAACCATATCAAAATGTCTCATACTTATAAATATGGTCTCAAGGAGGAGCATGTTCTCCCGTGTTTGAAAATATAAACTATGTAGTTGATCTTAATTTTTGTTCTTTATGTAGGATGGATTGATCTCTTTATTGCCGAGAGTAGTGGACTTGGTGTCAGATTGTGATATTCCAGTCATTGCTGCAGGTGGCATTGTAGATGCACGTGGTTATGTAGCTGCACTGGTTCTTGGTGCTCGAGGTGTCTGCCTTGGAACTAGGTCTGCAATCTACTCGATGTTCTATATCTCCAAGCATTTGATTTTACATTCCTTCATCTCCTTATGCTCACATGTTTAACAATAATAGGTTTCTTGCTACTCTTGAAAGCTTTGCACACCCTCATTATAAGCAAAAGCTGATTGAATCTGACAAAACAGAGTTTACAAATATATTTGGCCGTTCAAGATGGCCTGGTGCACCACAACGTGTGCTACAAACGCCTTTTTTCAATGAATGGAGGCATCTACCAGAACACGAAAATGAGGAAAATCAAGCTGTCATTGGTCTCTCAATAATTCATGGTGTGGTGAGTCACTTCTCATTGTAGATCAACTCGTAGAATCTCAAGTATAAATGCTGAAACTTGCATGGCACTCTATCAGAATTCCTGATGAACTTTCTTCTTGGGTGATAAATAGAGATCCATTGGCTTGTATCATCTATTCATATATGGCATTTAATATGTGCGATGTTTTATGTGAATGCTGTGTGACAAAATGATTCTTCAAAATCATGGCCCACCGGGATATAATGAGCACATGCGATAGTTGCTAGCTAGGAAACATTTATTCTTTAGCTTTTGGACACTACATCTTGTGGATTTATATTTACTTTGCTTTTACTATATTCTTTTGCATGATACATAGAATTTTATGTTTTCAACAATTTGCCTTCAATTGAGTACTATAGAGATCAATATATGATTTTTTTTTTGCTTTGAATATTCTCATGCAAAACACCATTTTTCAAAAGCAATTATATTAGAAGATATTTATGCACATGCGGCGGTTCCTTTGGAACAGTTGGATTACATGTTCTTCAGATCACCTTTCCAATATTCATATTTGTTCTGGCTTTATACATAGCTGTGAAATTATGTGCTTATGAGAGTCTTGATCTTACACTCTGATAGCAAATACTAACAACGAGCACCGGAAAATGGTACTTCTTTCTTTCTCAGCCAAAGGAGATACGTCGGCGATCTTACACTCTGATAGCAAATACTAACGAGCACCGGAAAATGGTACTTCAAAGCTAAATAATCTTTCTTTCTCAGCCAAAGGAGATACGTCGGTTCGCTGGTACTGTTCCAAATCCAACAACAACGGGTAATGTTGATTGCATGGCCATGTATGCTGGTGAAGGTGTTGGTCTCATCAAGGAAATCCTGCCTGCTGGTGAAGTGGTGAAGTCATTAGTCGAGGAAGCACAATATATCATTCAGCAGAAGTTTTCTCATGGTTAAATCCAATCAACTCGGAGTGTTGTTTGCACCTCCTGTCTTAAGTTCTGATACCGATCTGTTTTGTGGGTATCTATCTTCCCACATCGTAATGTTAGTGCATGAGGATCCTGATTACAATGTTTGTTTATGTCTAAAATATTATCAAAGCTTTTTTGGCCTAATGCGTTTAAGATTCTGATTGTCCGATATGTTTATGAATCAACAGGGTTGGTTGATTTTGGTTGTCCGAGATGCTGATCATATGAATCAAACAATAGCTTTGAAGTACCATTTTCCGAGATGTTTATGAATCAACAGGGTTGGTTGATTTTGGTTGACTGAACTGAACGTTTGATTTGGTGTCGAACTTTTCCGTATCAAACAACAATAGCAAGAAAAGAAATGTTTGATGTGGATCCAATCTAACCCGCTAGAGAATTAGGTTGAGTTAGACTCGAACACTACCTTCGGACCAAACATCATGGCGACCGAGACGAATGCGAAATATATATACACATATGTATGCACACAAATATATACTAAATACGCTACGTATTTAGTATGTATACTTGTACATGTACATATGTGTGTATGTCACACATCTTGGGTTCGAGTTGAGCCATCGATTTACGCCACGAACGCCTCATCTCCGATCTGCCCCTTTTCCTCCCTTTCCGTTGGTCGTTGGTTCCGTCTCCTTTTGCCTCTCGTTTCAAATAAGAGGACGAGACCGCATCGGATAGAAGCATCGGTAGCGACCGCATGGCCTCCGCTTCCCTTCTTATCCCCTCCCCTTCCCCAATCTCTCGTCGTCTCCCTTCTCCTCACCGCCTCGCCATTTCGCCTCTTCGCCTACCCCATAGCCCCTGTCTTCGCTCCCCTCGTCCGTTGGCCGTCGCCGCCTCCTCCTCCCCCTCCCCACTCCAAGCCCTCATCTTTGATTGCGACGGCGTCATCCTCGAATCGGAGCACCTCCACCGCCAGGCCTACAACGATGCCTTCGAACACTTCGCCGTCCGTTGCCCCCGGTCCTCCTCCCAGCCTCTTCACTGGGGTTCCGAGTTCTACGACGAGCTCCAGAACCGCATCGGCGGTGGCAAGCCCAAGATGAGATGGTCCTCGCACTTACTCCTCTTCTCGTCAATTTATTTCCGTTACCTCTTCGTCCAGTTTTGTTTCTTGATGGTAAATTGATAACCTAAATTTGGGTGGGGATTGGGATCGCAGGTACTTCGGTGAGAATGGGTGGCCTTCTTCTTCTATCTTTGAGACACCTCCAGCCAGTGATTCAGACAGGGAAAAGTTGGTCGACGTCCTCCAGGCGAGTGAAATCAACATCTTTGCATATTTTTTGGTTCCCACTGAATTTCTTTTATTCTGAAACCAAAAAGAGGATTTGACAAGTTGGTAATTGATGATTGATTGTACTGAATTATTGAGTTCGATGGATTGGGAAAAGTGCAAGCAATAGAATAAGGTTGGTGCCTTTAATGGTCCGTGTGCTACATTCATTTGTTTGAAACCGGTTAGATAGTCCACACAAATCTTTCGCCAATTTAGCACCACTACACTGCCCAACAGAACTATGAGGAGGCATGGATGACCACCATATACGTTTTAGTTGATCTGATCCATGTCATTTCAATGTATAACTGTTTGATACTTTTGATGTTATTTTGATCACTTGGAAACATGCTTATTACTAGACAATTGGATCATTGTTTTTGCAGGATTGGAAGACCGAAAGGTACAAAGAAATAATTAGATCTGGCTCTGTAAGTATTAGTCTCTCATCACTGCTAACAAGTCTTTATGACAATAAATTCGCTGATGATGTTAAGATTCAAAAATACATCACAATTACCATAGCTTTGTTTCTGTGACTAGGTCGAGCCTCGACCAGGTGTTTTGCAATTAATGGATGATGCCAAGGGTGCGGTAATAAACTTTGCAGACAAATCCATAACTAACTACATATCTACTTTTGATTGTTGGTCATCATCTTGTTTTGTGTCATCCATCAAGATGTTGTAATGTGTTTTAATGATTATCAGACATTAAAGTCATCCATCAAGATGTAATGTGTTTTAATGATTATCAGACATTAATTTATGGTGCATGACTTCTGAAAATGCAGGGTATTAAGGTTTCTGTTTGCTCTGCAGCAACTAAGAGTTCAGTTATTCTGAGCTTAGAGAATCTTCTTGGACTAGTAATCCTTTCTTCTAAAACTTTATCATTTTTCTATATCTAGTGTGCACCGTATATGTTGACATCACCTTTTTGTGGTTCTTGTAGGAGAGATTCCAAGGACTTGACTGCTTCCTTGCAGGTCCTTACATTTCAATATTCAACACTATATGCTTGTTTGTTGATGTTGTTTTTCATTGCATATAAATAGGAAGTGTTCAACTATTATGTCTTTCTATCCACTGCTTCTGTTGTGAATAGATAAAATATTTCTCCACACATGGCTGCTTTCTTGATACGAAATGGTTAGCAACTTGTATCAGAACTTCTGCTGGAGTTAAAAGTTGTTTGTGTCAGCTCAAGATTGATAAAATTAGTTCACATCTTGATAGGTTTTGCGGCTCTGGTTCTCACCATAAGCTTACCTTATTCACCTATGGTTAATGAATATAAATACTGCTCTGGGCAGTTTTGGTTTCTTTTTATGTTTTCTCCCTAAGCAGACACAAATACCTACATGATCATATGCTACCAATCCAATTCGTTGCATACTCGATTTTCAGTTATAAACTTTATATATCACTAAATAGATCATTTGAATATAATGTAAAATATAGTTCACCCACGTAATGTTGTATTAATTTCAGTGAGACACTATATGACGATTAAAACCAGAAAACAAGGATAGGAGGCTTGAAAGAGAAAGGAAGAGAAATGGAGGATTTGTACGGAATGTCCCTAATGATGTCTCTTTCTTTCAATCCAATCGTCCAACTTGTTCCATATTCGGATCAAAGTTTTTGATCTGTATCCAGATCTAGAATGCTATGGGTACCCAGATTAGGATCTGGCCACATTTCTACCCATTCAGATGCACAAATGGATTTGTACAAATAATGCCATGTTTTCACTCAGCAAACCCGCCATTAGTGGAAGAATGTTATGCCACCAGTGAAAGAAGGATATCGAGATTGATCCTCCAACACGTACAGGTCATGAGTTCCAACTTCCAATGAGTCCATCATAAATGCATGGATGTAACAATTTTGCTTATGATTCTGACCATTTTCATTGAAATTAATTAGAATAACCGGTATATCATATAAGCTGAGGTACGTACTGCGTTTTCCTTAACAAAAAAATTGTTTTTGCAGGTGATGATGTCAAAGCCAAAAAACCTGATCCATTGATATATATTACGGCTTTAAAGGTAATTCCATAGAATGGTAGTTTACAGTCTTGTTAAGTGGATTTTACCAAAGAATCTAGAACTTGCTCTACAGATTGTATTGAACAAAAAAGCTTCTTTATTAATGCCCAGAAATTAGGTTTGCAAGCAAGGAACTGTTTGGTCATAGAGGATAGTGTTATTGGACTTCAGGCAAGTTTTCCACTTTACATGCAAAAACAACTATTACTACAGATTTTGACCAGAACTTCTCATTTATCAGGCAGCAAATGGGGCTGGAATGTCATGTATAATTACATATACATCTTCTACCGCCAACCAGGTGATCTTTGCTCTCTTTCCAGATTTATACCCCTTAATCATATAGGACATTGAGTTTGTAATGATATATAGCTTCTTTATTAATATAGGACTTCAGTGATGCAATTGCGACGTACCCCGATTTGAGTAATGTGAGGTATGTACCTGTGTTGTTTGTGAATGCAATTTCATTAGGATTCGGCTGTGTGAAGCTTTTCGGTGGTTGCAGGCTAGAAGACCTTAAATTGTTACTTCAAAATGCTCTTGTTGCTTCTGGCTAGATGAATCTGTCTGATTTCTTCGTCAATTTCAGCCGGCTACTTCCATTGCCAAACCCGGCTCATGGTTACCTGTTCATATTTACCAATAGGCCAATATACCCTTTTGTTTTTTTCTTATTTTCCCCCCTATATTATGTGGGGCAGTTGATCGAAGTTCCAAGTCGGAAGAATGTTAATGTAACACTTTTATTTCATTTCCGATTGGCCTGTCCTATATTCTGGATAGCTTTATGAACATTCTTATCCATGCATTCCTTTTAAATGCTGGAATCAACATCTACTTGATGTACTCTGATCCTGTTCGGCTGAAGAAGTGCTCAGCAGTGGCTTGTGCATTGAGTTCAACTCAAAACAAACCATTAGAAGTCAAATTTCTTGGTGTCGACGAACTTACTGCATAGGTAATTTTCTCCCACGAGTAGCTCACAGTATCTACAGCAGTCTGCTTCGGTAAGGATGCAGCAGAATCTCCATTGGTGAGACGGCAGAACAGTCCATCATTAGTGGGCTGTGCGTTCCAAGGACGACTTGTCCTTGTTTTGGCTCCTCTCTCTTAAATGACAATACCTATTCATGAACTGTTCATGCCTGCAAGCCCTTCCAAACCGAAGGGGATTCTTCCTGTAGGAAGTTGAGATCGCTACGTATGGAATCTTAAACACCTCATTTGGCTTTTGCATGATTGCATATATGTAATCACCATGCTTTCGTTGTAAAATCTCTCACAGAACTGTTCATGTCTGTGTGTATCCTCCACATCTTCTTCCTGCAGTTTGCTTTGAGTGTGTAATATACAATAAAATGTAGGAATTGCAATGATCTTTTCATCTTCCTGAGTCAATTTATATGATATGTGATCTGATGGTCTCTGTTAACAGATTCTGGTGTTTAATATAATATAGGACTGTGCAGTAGTTTCCTGACAAATCTGCTCTTTTTAAGAGTGAAATCACAAGTCCAAACATGAACATAGAGAGATCAGAAGGGGAACATAACTCTCTCTCATTTCATGAAAAGAAAGAAAACAATGAGGAGAAATAAAATGAGAACAAACAATAAAAAAACATGCTGTGACATCAATTTTGAGGACACAAAATTTCATAGTCTGGTAATACATCTCAATGGAAATCATATGACATGCAAGAAGAGGACTAAAAGAACAGGTGAATTAGTGGGTCATCTTAATCATTGATTAGTTATAGCTGTGGCATTGATGTACCCATCAAGCCTAACCATTATCCAACAGCCTGGAATGGTGTGACACCAGTCCTGTCACAGGTCCACTTCTCTTTATCTAATCAAAATTCTTTAGCATTAGTTACTAAAATCTATCAAATATCCACAAATTAATCTTCATCTTTTATTCCTCTGATCCACAATTTGAACTTTGGCAAAACTACATCTATAATACATCCCTCCAAAATAAGTGTTTTTCATATTTATCTCTCTAAATTTAAATTATACACATATATATTAATTATAATATCTCAAGAACTGATAAATATTTTTTTGTCTCTTGGTGTCCAGTAAAAGTATTAAAATTACTATAACTGGATTAGAAATAAAAGGAGAAAATTCTTTTTCTATAAGTCCATGACAATATTATTGTACCATGTAAGGAAAAACTACATAATAGTATTCTCTATGATAAATGGTACATATTATTGGATCCACAGATAAAGTAGGTACTGAACTCATGATGTATATGAGTTCTTTACCCATGTCATAATTACCATAACAATTACCTTAATAAAATTTAAAGAAAGTGGCCTCAAAATCTTTCATGCAAGTAGAAATATCATTCAGCAAGAAATCCACATCACAAGTGCCTCCCTAACACAAATCCTTGTTAGGGTAGGCTGCACTTTGCATCACAGACAAAACACAAGTCAACAACAACAGCCAAGCAGCCTGCCATTTGTGTGACCCCCCCCCCATCTCTTTGTGGAGGGCTGCTCACATAGCATCTTTGACTTGAATTGAACAACATGAGTTGTTATTTCACCACAGCTTCTTTGACTTGCATCGAACAACATGAATTGTTATTTCACCAAACAATATCTTCCACATTCCTACCTATCCATCGACAATGTCCAAAGCTCTACTCATTCTCTTTCTCTTCCACTAGATGGAGCTCATGCTGTATCCATCACAGAAACTAACACCACTTTTAACATGTCAACAATCCATTTATTCTTGATTTAGTGCTATCTACTATTCTGGATTACTGATTTCCCCTTAAACAAATAGGCATGGTCTACAAGATCATCAATTAGTAGGATATCTCTATTCATTGTCCTCAAGTAGTATAGTTTCTTAAGATGTATAATAACCATACAGCTATACAGATTGGTGTCACAAGGATCCAAGGGAATAGTATTTGATTGTAATCATACTATAGGTTGCTTTTTAAGTCTTTTTTTTGCCCCCTACTCATAGGCTACAAGTTGTTATGTCAAAGGGGGAAATCAATTCATATACATAAGGTTTCTCTTTTATATCTTCTCACATTATTACTCCTAATCATTTCACATTGTCTGACAAAGATTAATCTCACTATTTCTTATTTCTCTAGTTATTTTAAATATTTTTTTTTGTGAGTACATGGCTATTATTTAGACAATAATAATACAAGCAAAGGCAACAAGCTGATGTTCCAAAACCATTAGAAAATGAATATAATTGTGCTATACTAAGAACAGGTAATTAAATACTTGTTTCTAACAATTGGGTCCTCAGTCACTTGCCTCAAAGTCAAACATATCTTAATCATAATGATCAAAATGTCACTAGTGGGGATGCCACAACTCATTCTAATACAAAGAAATGCCCCAACTGTTGACATTGACCATGGTGTCAAATCCAGCCAGTGGTGTGACCCCACTGTTTGCTGTGGAAGTCTACCTCCCCACTATTGCCTTCTTGAATCACCCTCTTCAAATCATACTTGGTTCTTTTGGAGTAGTAACTGCTATGATCATGCTTAATTATTTGGCCAACTTAGTGTGTAGAAAGAAGATATGCATCCCCCCATAGCCTCTCTCATTCATGCATGCATTCCACTAGTGTGATGTGATGGTGACCATCATCATACTTACGATACTCACCTCGAGTTGCAAGGCTGATCCAAAATCTCATTGGAATACTTCTTAAGGATGAATGGTAAAACCTTAATGCAGACTCATTATCTACTCCCCCCTTCCTTCAGATGCTACATAAGAGAAATAAGATTAAGCTCGTGGACCAAGTGTCGGTAGGTTTTCTTTGAAATATACGGACACTAAGGGGACCAAAGAGCCAAGTTGTGAGCGAGGGAATCCATGGCATGCATGCTGTTTCCTTGAGAAAGGGACTGAGGGCGTAATATGTCCTTTGTCTGTTCTCCTACACATCAGCCTTTGGAGAGCTACAAGCCATGGAACCTCCTCCTCCATTATTGTCTCGGGACATGGAAGGATGACATCTACGATGGAAGCGACTTGACTTCAGCGTCATACCGAATTTAGCGGAAGAATCAAATAGTGATGCAGTATAACATGTTGTATTCTTCAAAATACATGGGAGTGTACGTGAGCTGCGGAGAGACTGTGATGTGTAGGATCACGAGCGTACAGTCTCCGACCTGCAACTTTCGCTATCTATCGCGGTGTACACAACAGGCTCGCTACACCGCAATGATGACGTATCGTATCGTATTATGACGTCAAGAATGGGTGCTTATGCGCGAGATTTCGTGTGCGCTGTTTGGGAAAGGTACGGATTCCACCGTCTCCGAGGTGGAATTTACGCGGTTTCCGTGACGTCCTTGAGTCCCACGACACGAGGCCAATCACGTCACGGAATCGCCACCGAGGCAGGCTGGCCTTCTCGTAATTTTTTTATGGTGCTCAGGGTAAACAAGTCATTTCGTGGTAAAGACACCCGATCACGGGGTGACCAGAGCGCCACGCAGGCGCTTCGGCGGCGTAAGGTGGGCCCCCGACACGGCCCGACGCGGTTTGTCGTAACGGGTGCCGTATCGGCGTCGCGCTTTCATATCTCGCCCGTCACGACGAAGAAGAAACGGTCCCTACACCGATCCCGATCGACTACCCGCCGCACCCACCCATCGCGTGGCACCCGGGACCCACAGGTGCCTCTCAGGTCAACCGTCGTGGTAGGGCAGATACTAGTCTAGATAGAAGAGCGGTAATGCGTCCGCTGCGCTCGCACCGCCTCCATTAAAGAAGCATGGGAGTGCCCATCTCACCACCTCCATTGTTGAACCGTGTGCTACCTCTTAAAGACGTGTGTGCGCGCGCTAATTAAATGAGCTCATGCCACAAAAAATGTGGACTCATTGACGAGTCCAACCTTTCTGTTTTCTGGGTGGATCGTGACATGAAAATAGAAGGTGGTTTTTCAATTTTACTCCTTTGTGTTTGCTCATAAAACTGTTTGGGATCATTCTGAGAGAGGAATTAATTGCTCATTTTTTCCACTGGGGGTGCCAGTTTTGAGCCATCTTGAATGATCTTGAGGTGCTTGTCACTTCTTCTTGAGAAGATGGCCAGTATAATTTATGATGTGGCGGTGGTGCCATCTCAAAATAGCCTCAGTTTCTTATAGCTCTGCAAAATCTACTTCATTATGTCTGCAAATTTAAGTGGAGACCACAGTTGTTTTGATGTCAGATTTCCCAAAATCCCTTTCCTGAAGCCATATCCTGCATACTTAAATCCACCTTTCTGCAATGCAGATGCAAAAACCCATAGGAGTGTAACCCTTTCTTTGATCTGCAATGATTATTTCTGTTTTCTCTATATATTATTGGTTTATTATATTGTGATGGAGACATAAATTTTCTTTCCGAGAAAAAAAAACAGAACTTTAACGAGATCTTTTAGCACTGAGGTAACTCACCGTCCTCGCAAGAACCGAACTTTACATGTATCGCTGGACTCCATGAAATCCTATTTACTGTTGAGAACTGAATGCTATTCTCATTATTATATTAGCGTTGTTGGGGGCAGAGTGACATAAGAGAGGCTCGTGAAGGCAGAGCCAGGAGACCAGCAGTGGGAGTGGGAGAGAGAGAGAGAGAGACTGATATCCCGTGTCCTCTTCTATGCTGTGCTCGCCATTTGGTTGGCGAGGGCGAGGGCGGCGAAGAAATTAGGAGGAAAGAGAATCCCAAGATGAAGGTTCTTTGGGGATGGTGAGATGCCTGCGGGGGCAGAGCTCTTGAGATCTCTATTCTGAAAAAAAGCTGGGATTTTTCTGGCGCTCTCTTCCGTTCAGTCGACAACCCCTGTGTAAAGTTTGCTCCTTGAATTGCTCCATGCCTTCGGGTTTGGGTTCCCGTGGTATCGGAATCAACGTTGGGCTCTATTGAACAATAGAAGATAGAAGTCGAGGCGCAATCCTGCGCGCTTTACTGAACCGGAACTGAGGTAGGGGAATTCCCCCATTTAGAAAACTTCCTCTTTTTCGCCATGTTTTTGCGGTATTTATGAGGTAGTTGGTGCCATTCCATGGCTTTTAATGTTGTTCTGGGATGCAAGGCCATCCAATCTCTCCCTTCCCTCTTCTCCGGGACTTACAGTTCCCGTTCACAGTCACATTGTTCTGCTTTTAGGTGGAAAGGAGTTATATTTTTGTTGATTTTTGTGTGTTTTCCTTCTGATGAAACCTTAATTTGAGTTTCTGCTGAATTGCAGTTGGAGCAGGGAAGAAGGCGATGTCGAGGCCGCTGTACCGTGGGTTCTCCGGTGGCGGAAGGGGCAGCGGCGGCGCCGGCCATGACTTCTTTGACGTGAGCTATCAGGCAAAGGATTTAGGGGAGAATGGGTTCGGCCACGAGCTCATGAGCCCCGCTGGAACAAATCGAAGCCGGCAAAGTCTCATTTTTACCTTCCTTAAGCTGGGTCTAGTCATCTTTATCGTACTTTCGCTCTCCGGCTCCCTCTATTGGGCCATCTCCATCTCCACCTCCTCCAGGGGCAACATCCACCACGGCTACCGGCGCCTCCAGGAACAGGTTGTCGCTGATCTCACAGAGATCGGAGAGCTCTCGCTTGGAATTGCACGGTTGAAAGAGTTGGAATTCTGCCCACCTGAGTATGAGAACTATGCCCCTTGTTATAACAATGTCTCCGAGGATTTTGATTTGGTAGATCCCCTGGTGCTAATTGAGTATGAAAGAAACTGTGTTCCTGATGCCAAGAAGGGTTGTTTGATTCTCCCTCCAAGGAACTACAGAATCCCACTGAGGTGGCCAGGTGGGAGGGACATCATTTGGAAGGAGAATGTCAAGATCACCGGACACGAATTCTCCTCTGGGAGCTTAACCAAGAGGTAGAGTGGATGTTATTATTTTCTTTTTCTGTACATTGTTTTGATCATCACTTATATAATATATGTGACTAATAAGCCGGGTGTTGGTAGGATGATGGTGGAGGAAGAGCAGATCTCTTTCCGTTCTGGCTCCCTCATGGTTGATGGTGTAGAAGATTATACTCATCAAATAGCAGAGATGATTGGGTTGCCGAACGAATCTAACTTCATCGAGTCTGGGGTAAGTGCCATTCTTTTCACTGTACGAGAGCCATCTGTTTGTTTATTTGAATTAGCTTTTGCAGATCAAGGGAAGAAACTTTAAATATAGGAGACAACAAACGTTGAATACAATTGACATAAGGTCATTATTTTGCTGCATCAGTCGCACCAACGAGTTAATAAGTTGTAGTTGTTTCTCACTCACAAAATACATTAACCTGTTGTAAGCATATTCTCATGAGCTTTTCTGGCATGTCTAACTTAACATGTAGTTGATGCTTTAGGTATTCTATAGAAATATGTTGATCATCTTCGCTTTCTTTGTCAATTTTCATGGATCCTTAAGAAAAAGCCTCCTTTATCAATCTTCATCTGTCCGGCTTAGCTTTCAGTCAAATTATTCTTAAAATAATTTTAATTAGTAATTGTCTTCAACTTTCATCTGCATTTGATATTAAAAATGTTCGTAATGCTAGTTAGGTTTTTTTGTTTATCTTTATGGTAGCATTTGTTGTCACTTTTGTAATTACCCATGCTAATTAAGCTTCTTGTTTATCGTTATGGTCGTTATGGTAGCATCTATTGTTGCTTTTGTAATTCTCTATATAGATATTGTTGACATATTAGTGTTGACTTTCCAGATAAGAACTGTTCTAGACATAGGGTGTGGTTTTGGAAGCTTTGGAGCACATCTCTTCTCAAAGCAGCTCTTGACCATGTGCATCGCAAATTATGAGGCATCGGGTAGTCAAGTTCAACTAACACTTGAGAGAGGCATTCCTGCCATGATCGGTTCATTTTCATCAAGACAGTTGCCATATCCGTACCTTTCTTTTGATATGCTGCACTGTGCAAGATGTGAGATCGAGTGGGAGAAAAATGGTTAGTGTTCGTTATTATTTTTTTCTTAATTTAGAATTAGGGGGAACTTGTCATATGTTTTCTTCTGTCTTTTATTTCTCTTGCAAGTTGATAGAAGTCAACTTGGTCAAGCTTCCACCGTTCAAGACAACATTCAAGAAATACAACATTATTATCTCCTACATATGACATCTGATTGACAAAGACAACATAACCTAACCTTTGTGCTGACAAACTGAGTACAATTTATAGCAATAAAAATTATTGTCAGTGTATACTAATATAATGAAGTGTCATATGATCTTCTGATAATTAACATGTTTCCATAAAATCGTGGTATTATAACCTTGCATCTTAATTGTTAAACATCTCAAAGGACGAGTAAAAGGTGGATGGATGAAAGTACCTTTTTTTTTCTTTCCTGTTTTTAAAATCGAGTACTTTTACCACTTTTTTCTTCTTCCTCTTTCGCATATTGTAATTGTATGTTATTCTATCCTATATGTATTGGGCTTCGGTTGCTAAAATGTTGATATCAGGGCAGATGGTATTTTCCTAGTTGAAGTCGACAGACTTTTGAGACCTGGGGGTTACTTTGTCTGGACTTCGCAAATGAATACTCATAGATCCCAACGTGAAAAAGAAAATCAAATGAAGTGGTCAATGATTCGTGACTTTGCTGAAAATCTTTGCTGGGATATGTTGTCACAGCAAGATGAAACAATTGTCTGGAAGAAGACTAGCAGAAGGAAATGTTACAGTTCTAGGTATTGACTCCTCCAAATCCCTTTTTGTTGTATTGCTCATATTTTTCCGTCATGGGGAAAATCTAACTGTGGTCCTTTAATGCAACAACAGAAATGGTTAATGACTCCCAATTATTCATAATGCTATGTGTTTACTTTTTACAGGAAGGCTGGACCTGCAGTTTGTGGTAGAAGCCATGATGTTGAATCTCCATATTACCAACCACTCAATCCCTGTATAGCAGGGACAAGAAGTCGGCGGTGGATTCCCATCGAGTGTCGTACACCCTGGCCTTCTCGAGCTAGACTGAATTCAACTGAACTTGATATACATGGTAAATACAAGATTCAGCTGATGAAGTTTCTCTGTTGCATGATATTGAAATGCTTCTTTAACATTTCGTCTGATCAGGAGTACACCTTGAGGACTTCGCTGAGGATGCTGCAAATTGGAATTCGGTGATTCATAATTTTTGGTCACTTCTTTCACCTCTTATATTTTCGGATCATCCAAAGAGACCTGGTGATGAGGACCCATCCCCGCCATTTAACATGCTTAGAAATGTTCTTGATATGAATGCTCGTTTTGGTGGTTTTAATGCTGCTTTGTTGGATGCCGGAAAATCCGTGTGGGTGATGAATGTTGTGCCTACAAGTGGCCCGAACTATCTTCCATTGATTTTCGACAGGGGGTTTATTGGTGTTCAGCATGATTGGTATGAGCCGCTAAAACCACTTATTTTTTCTTCATATGTTGCAGCCTCACACCTGTATATTTTTCCTTGATTTGACCTGTAATGATACATAAATATCCAAAAGCCTTTTTCCTGTCATCATGTTCAAGGCGTATTGGAATAGTTGATAAGAACCCTGATATTAATATTAAATGTAGCTCTTCTAGATACTATATCGTTTTATAGGGGTTCAGTAATCTAATCGATACATATTTCATTAGGTGTGAAGCGTTTCCAACATATCCAAGAACTTATGATATGGTGCATGCTGATGGATTGCTGTCTCTCGAGACTCGCCAAAAGCATAGGTGTTCCATGCTCGACATCTTCTTAGAGATTGATCGCATTCTACGACCCGAGGTACATTACAGTTTCTTCTTCCTGTGGAACTTCTTTTATATGCTACTCAGCATTGATGCATCATTCTGAGCGGAATAACTATCAGGAGATGTAATCATGAAGTCCTTGGCAACTTCACAACATGTTTGTACCTAGTTCATTACAATATTGAACTATATTCATTCAGTTAATGTGGCACGACGTACTTGATCCAATATTGGTGCTGGCACAATTGTAGGGTTGGGTGATAATTCGTGATGCGACACATCTTGTTGAAGCTGCTAGATCAATGACAACACAGCTGAGATGGGATGCCCGCATGGTGGAGCTCGACAGTAGCAGTGACAAAAAGCTCCTGGTTTGTCAGAAGCAGTTCTTTAGGAAGCAGCAGTAACTCATACAATTACAACAACTCGGCATAGGATAATCATTGGTCACATGTGGATGGTGGTTTCCATAAATTTCTCATCATGCAAAAGGTAGAATCAGAAGCAAGATCACGGAGTGGTGAGGCGAAGATTCTTCAACAACCAATGTTGCACTCCTGCGGAACCGCAAGGTTCGCATGGGTTATGTAATTAGGCAATAAATTTGCATCAGAGAGCATAGGGTAGGTCAAGTTTGCCATGTTTGGCATAAAGATATGAACAAGCAGCCTAAAAATTTATGTTGCTAAGAAGTATACTGGTTAAGGAATGACTGCTGTAATATACATGGTTGAAGGCAGAGAGCCAGCAAAAAACTATTCTTTTTCTCTTATTAATCTTCTTCTTTGAAGCAACACTTTCTCTTTCTTTTTGTACATCTCATAACTCCATGGTTATTAGTTTTAAGAGGGAAAAAAGAGAGGAAGACAAAAAAAAGCATAGATCTGATTTGTCAGAGGATGACAGACTGATGATTTCTTTCATGTATCTCCTGTTTTTCTAGCAGTAAGTAATATTTTCCTGATTAGTCTAAAAGTAAGAATTGTGATTGATGATGACAGCGGGATCTGATTGTTCTCATCCAACTTTAGTTTCTTGGATCATCTGAGAAACACCTTCATCTGAACAGTGTCCTCCAACAAGCATGTGAATGTGAATGCTATTTCATGTAAGCCACAGCCTGCATAATGTTTTGCTCTCAATAAAATCATGAGGTATATTAGATGACAGAACCTTTTCTCAATATATTTACTGGACAATGTGGCATGCAAAAGTAAAGAAACCGCCAAAAAATGATAGAAAAATCCAATTCGGTTCAATTTATATGCAAGCATAATACCAATCTCTATACTTGATAAACAGCAGGACACTACATGACCCTTCTCATCACCTTCTAAAAAAAATATCAGATTTATCACAGTTTCGCAGTCTCCATATATGCACTAGTAAAATATGGTCGGTTTGTACAAAAAGAACCTGATATACATGAACTTATAGAAGCATTTACAAGAAAACAGCACGAGTAGTAAGTCATATAAGCATCTGTAAAGTAATGAAGCTCTTGATGACCATCTTATGAGGTTTATGACTGAATCCTACCGCTTGAATCGAACAACAATGCACGATATGTCATCTTTACTACCTCGGTTGAAAGCTTCCAAAGTCAGCCGCTTGGCTGCTGATAGTGGATTCTTGAATTTTCTTGCAAGATCAACAGCCTCCTCATTGTTCATCACCTGGTGAAAAGTTGCTGTAAGTATGTGGCGAACTTAAATGATTAGTGAATGCCGGAACTTATGATAAATAACCTTCCAGAGGCCGTCACTTGCAAGGATGAGCAGCTCTGCTTCTGAGTTTGTGTCTTCAACTTGTATATCAGGATCTGAACTTAAATGTGGCTTGAGGCACTTGTCTCCGAAAGCCCGCGAAACAGCTAATTGCCCATTAACTCTTGCGACATCCCCTGAAAGTTCATTAGTATTAAACTAAACCGAAAGGAATCCTTGAATGTCCTATAGGATGGCAAGAGCAAATTGCACTATTGAAAAAGAACCTTCTATCATGATGTGGTCAAAGAAAAAAATGTCAAGCTGGTGAAATTTGTCTATAACAATACTGATTAAGTTCAAGGATAATAGGTAACATCAATTTCAAAAGCTTTAGTTAGTATGACATGCTTTTCTTGCAAACACAAATCAATATATAAAAGAGATGCAGAACTTTAAACAGTTTATTAGTATGTTTCATTTTGTGACACATACAATCAAGATTTCAAAGCAAGAGAGAAGTAGTTCGGGACAACCGTATAACTTGGATTGCTCCTTGTGATTTAAACTACTTAGCAAACATGCATAAACATACGCATTTTAACTACATATCCAGCTCACCAATTCCATCTAACCTGAATGAATCTTCAACTGGAGTTGAAAAGGGAAGCAGCTGATATATCAAACTTTACATGAAATCATTTAGAGGACGCATTGACTTATGCATTTTATTCAGCTTTTCCTAGTGTTAGCATTAGTTCATATTCTCTGTTTCACTTGAAAAAAGCAAGTTCAAATCGTTAGTTTATGTGGGTTACTACTTACAAGTTTCTTTTTCTCTATATCAACTCAATTACCTTCAATAGTTGACTATCCTGTATAAGCTATTTCTGAGACTAAGGGTAAAAGAGTTAGTTCATCAATCTATTACAAGGAACAATTCTATTCGCCAACTGATGAAACAACACATATACAAGAATAGTTACAGATAAAAAAACTGAAAAATCATAGAGAAACCATTTCATTCAAAAGGTATAATCTTTAGAAATTGTTGAAGACCTTCACTTAAATGATTCATTAAATTAATAAAGCCTTCTACGAGTACTTGTAACTTGTAAGCACCCAAAGGACTTATGAAACAACAACAAATTTGAACAGAGATAATATTGCATAAATTTTGGTTTTCATCATAAAAAGAAAACCAAAGCAATGACCCACTGGCATTTCATCACTCCATATTTTCTACTATTCCACAAAACATAACTAAAAGAGAAAGGTGCCCGACTAACCTGGCATGTTAAGAACAAATCCACCTCTTGTTTCAATACGCTCACGTTCAGAATTCGGTTCATGATCCGTTGTCATCTGTATCACCTCTCGACGCGTGGCCAGAACAGCTCGTGAATCACCAACATTAGCCACCCACAATTTGCTGCCGTTTACAAGAATTGCAGTAACAGCAGTGGATCCACCACGCCCCAAATCACGACTATGAGAGAGTATCTCATTATCAGTCTTCTCATAGGCCCTTCTGATGGCTATATCAGGATTGGTCCAGAAATCTTCCTAGAAAGAAGCGACGCATATTGCATTATTCCATGTGCATCCACGAGTTTTAATTCCATGGTACATAAATAAGCTAAAAGTTACCTCCTTTATGATATTGGTAAATAAATGCTTCTGTAAGTATGATGCCACAGTATCACCCAAATGGCCGTCAAACACAGCAAACAGACCAAGTTCCTGATCTCTCATGCGAACAAATTTAGCCACATGATAATCCTCAATAGGATGATCTGCTGTTCCTTTTAGTAGGCTAAACCCATAAGTAATCCTGATGTGAGCTTGGGAATTTTTACCTTTGCCAACAGTTAGTGAGGGGCCTGCAAACTGAATAGCATGGCCAGTGTCAGCCAAAAATAGTTAGGTAAAAGATTCATGAGACAATCTTTTGTTTATTCAATGATTTATTAAATTGTTAGCTAATAGAAATGCATGATCAAAGTGAGAACTGGTGACTTATTCAAAACAAGATTTTGGAAAACTGAGATCTCTCCTTCAAACAAGACCGACAGATGCTCAAATGAGAATCTGAAAATCTAGTCCTACAAACATACTCCACGAAATTTTTTTAGTTCAATAGATTAATCAAGAAGAAATATATCAAGTAAGAGAAGAGAAAACCAAGTCTCTACCCACCAATCAACCAAGAGACTTGTATAACCAACACTTTGGACAAGGACAAGTGCCTTTATTCCAATCCAAAATTTTCCATACCCAAGCAAAGTATTATTAGATGCCCAATTATAACTTTAAACATAATATTTCCCTATTACTCAGCAGCGAAAGAATGATAAGCCAAATTAAACAAAGGAAAAATGGAATTCTAGGATCTTAATTAACATAAAAGAAGGGCAAAATCAGGGCTCAGATGAGACAAATTGTTACCCGAGAACAGCAGGACCTCAGACAGCCGATGTTATCCATCAAAATCCGCACACCTCACTGGCGATTCCTAAACTTGACAAACCCAAATCGGAAAAACCTCACTCTTTTTTGCCGGAGCCAACAGCCTGCACCTCAAAAACCCAAACACCAATCATCTACAACAATCCCGATAGAGAAAGAAAGAAATCATCGCTCCCAGCGGTTGTCGTCGGGAAATCCCCAATCTCCGCTCCCCTAGGATGCCATGATACAAACTTTAGCCAAGCTCGGTTCACAAAATCTCAACTTTGCTACGAAAATCCACCAGTCGAAGAACCAAATCCAAACCACAAAAAGCCGGCCACAACAGCAAGAAAAAAAGGTCGAAAATTTCAGAAATCTGCTTACCGGACCGACCAACCTCCCCGTTCCAGGTGACCAACGAAAGAGGAGAGAAATCCAAGGAAGTGTATGGCCACAAGTAGCTTCTTGTGAGAGAAGTGGAATCGGGGAATTACGCGTTCGGTGACAAACGAGTTCGTCAGCAGTGGCCACATGCGGAGAGAGAGAGAGAGAGAGAGAGAGAGACAGGGGATAATCAACAAATCAACACGCTAAGGTTGGCTGCAAACAGGAACACGAACGAGACCTCGGCCACTACCGTTGACTTCGAGTCCTTTGACGCTTGGGATGAAGAGCAGCGACAGAGGCAACCCAAAAGCCACGTCAAAGACCATACGCGTGTCTTTTACTTGAAGCTTAATAAAAAATAGGGAAGATAATACAGCTCATTAACGTGCGAGTGACGTGTTGGTCTATTTCGACCGGGTCCGTGGAGCACACATTCGTACTAATCGGACCGATCCGACTCGGCCAATCTGGCCGCGACCCGGTTCGGCACGATTCGAGTCTTAACCCAGACCCATCGGTGCACCGGTTCGATTTGATCAAATCGAGTCATGTTTGAACCGCTTTAATTTTGTTTGGTAAATTGGATTGGATCAAACGAGGACGATAACACCTCATGAAACTCCACCCTATAAATACAATTAATGCATATGCATACATCGAAAGTGCAATAAATGTTTTTATAATTTTTTTTGAAGTGGATCAGGAATGAAAAAAGAAGATATTATTTATTTCATGATGAGCCTATAATAATATTATATATATATATATATATATATATATATATTATAAAGATAAAGGTATGAGAATGACAAAATGAGATTGTGAAATGATAGTTTCAATTTCAAAATTAATTATTTTGATTTTATAAAAAAAATAGAATGAGAATCGAATCGATTCCAAAAGATTCCTGTTCAATTATCGAATCTTAATGGATGATAGATATGATAATTATATTTTATAAATATATATTTTTTACTATGATTAAAGTTTTCAATTATAACAAGATATTACTAACCTAATGTCTAAAATGAAGAAGGGAAGAATAAATCGAGATGGAAATAAAAATATTTTATTGAACTTCTCAACATACTAAATAAGATCTCAATATTTTGATTCTAAACTTGATTGGATTCTTCAGATTTATTGTTCTATATTATTTCATCCAATCAAAGTGTCTATCACTCGATCTAATCGGCTCATCATGAGATAATATATTTAAAAATTCTCCAAAAGAAACTTTAATCTTCATGTTGCTCAAGTACATCGAATCTAAGAGACAACCTCTCACGAGCAAAATTAGGGTTTTGTTAGTAGCCATGATGAAACTTGCAAATGCTAACAAGTAGTACAACCTACTAGAGAGAGAGAGAGAGAGAACAAGTGGGTGGTGCATTATGGCAGTGGGGGAAGGATGGTGGTAATGTGTCGGGTCGGGTTAATGTCCCATTTGTGGATTCAGTGCGACATTTGGGTCCTCCATCATGTCCTTCAAATCCTAAAAGCATGTAACATGTTTAACCAGCAGAATGAAGAATAAGATGGGAGAGAGATCGGAAGTTCGTCGATTCTCGATGTTGATACAATCGTTATTTGATCTCCAAATTTTGCTACAATATCTCAATCTGATCAACCCTAAACTATTAATACCAATTCAGAAGAATCGTTTGATGTCCGACTCCAACACTTTGCTACGTTGGTTAAAGTACGGAGAAAACAACTCCCCATACGGTCAATTTTAGTCGTTAATTCGATTCCACGATATTGACTCAATTTAATCTTTTTTTGAGTTATTGCATAAGAATAGCATAAAAAAGCTTTTCATATTGTTATGACTCGTATCTAATGATTGATATTGGTTACTGTTAAGTTAGATCTTGGTTATTTAAGTTGCGGATCAAACTGAAATCCTCATTCAAGTCAATCTCGAGTCAAACCCTCTCGATGTTAAATGAATCTATGCTGATTACGTTCGGGCATTTTCGACAATGCCCCTCTTATACTTAAGTTGGTAAAAGGTTCAAATGCTCAGATAGCTTTTGAGATAGAGAGTCATGTTTGTTAGAAACATATTTAAAGAAACCTTTTATAGTAGACCTAGAAGCTATTATATCATAATTAACACTAGTTATAAAAACCATGATTTGCCTCTCCCTAACTTAATTATCGTTATGGCACATTGCACTTGGGACGTGATAACTCTCGACATGTTATAACATATTTTGTAAATCGAATGATAGTAAGACAATGATCGACTACTTGGGACCCAAGTGCTAATCACCTAGTATTGAAGTATTGACCATCTTATGCTGGGATATCGACCATGTTATTATACCTCTAACAAATTATCACGAACGGTCATTACTCACTCACAACACCTCCATCAATAGATTGTTTATCATTTTTGTTTACTTGTACATATATTTGACAGTATATTTTATTTTATTTTTATATATTTTAACTTAAAAATTATAAACATGAATAATTTATAAAGCTATAGAGCAATTACTCATCAGAATCAATAAAACTATCCCAAAATGGTCTATTTTCATATGTTATAGCCTATAGAAATAGAGAAAAATATTAGCTATCGATGATGCAGATGAGGGTTTTGGATAATATTGAGCGTTGATTGAAATTATAAGTTTACCCATTAAATCTACATGAACTTGTCAATGATACCTGATAAACAGTCATTTACATACTTATGATTATTCGTTTACATTATAAAGTTTTTTATTTTAAGTATTTAATATATATATATATATATATATTAAATGATACCTGACAATGACATTGTTGTCTTCTTTGACCCGCAACTATATTTCTTGATAGACTTGGTCGAGTGGATATCAACATCTCCATATATAAGACGAAATTACTCAAGCAGGCAGTTCTTAAAACGTATATCTTTCATAATGGTGACATCGGTCAATTCCATTAGGTTAGGCGTTTCCATTGCTGATGTTAAATTGGTAGGTATTTTGGGCAGAATTCCAAGGCAAAATTGAAAGGTTGATCTTTTGTTTTGAAATGATACGACTGGTTTCTCCAAGTGCTCTGTATGTTAGACCGCACAAGAAATAGATATGTTCTATGAGATTATTATAAACTTAGGGATTCACCTGGGAAGAAGCATCTCTTCAGCCATACTGTGCAGCATGTGTGACACTATTGTTTCTTTTTCTCATTTATGCTCTTTTTGAGATTTGTTTTTATTTTTATCCGACTCATCAATGATCCTTGATGAATCATGATAACGGATCATTTAGTCGATCGATCATTAATGTGACCCGTAGGCTCATAAGAAATTATTTGCTTTGTGGACAATGGACGTACCCATATAGTTTTATCGCTCCAAAAAGTGCCTCTGAGGGTAAAGAAGACTTGGCTGACTTATAAGCTCTTGGCTCCCTTATGGGAGGGAGCACTAATAGGATTATTTAGTCTCATGTTAGTTGATGAGTATGGAAACCAAGGACTCATAAGTCTGTCGAGTCTCCCTTATCCTGAAAGACGTATTTTGGAGTTCACATGCTTCGAAGAACAAAATCGTGTAGGTAAACTCTTCCTTACGAGTCTACGAGCCACACTAATGATCGATTGCCTAAATGGACCCTCATCAAACCAAAATGAAGCTTTGTATTCTTTATTGTTCCATATCATACATATTTCATGCCTTGTTCCATATCACTCACATCGCATGATTTCATTTCGTCTTGTGCCAATTGTAATTATAACAGATAAATCAGAACAACTCTTACGTGTAAATACAAATTATTATTAAAGCATAGATAAAACAAACCTATCAAAAGCAAGCTTTTTATTGTCATATGACAACACACTTAAATCTCATCAGATTTTGTAAATTCGTCTGGCAGTCTATTGATTTCCATGATATTTTAATATGTCTTTTTAATAAATTTAAGGATGTATCCTTGGTTGTCATATTCACAAGCAATTATTAATCTGTTATCATATTGTAATTCAATACAATATTCAATTTCCTAATTCGAATGTCAAACAATTATATATATATATATATATATATATATATATTTGTGTTCTTTTGTATCCCTTTCCTATTTAGATAAGATTATAATATATATATATATATATATATATATATATATATATGAAAGTCGTAATGTGCATGGTCAAACGTAAACAATGTTCCGTTTGTATATATAATGTGCATGCATGGGATGTTATACACACATTCATGTGCTGTTTCATCTTCTAATAGTACCTGTCCAGCCATTATTTCTGTTCCCAACTTCTTTACCTACTACAGGACTCGGAAGACATTGCTTGAAATCCAAGTCCACAAGTAACAAGCTGCCTTTTTTCTGCCATTAATTATATTGGTGACATAATTAATGGATTTAAGACAAGCAATCATCTGTTTTGTGAGGAGGTCCATCAGACAAGGAACCTTCATTCAGGAACCCAGTCTTCATGAAATCAGAATCCCTAAGGATTTTGTCCACCATTGGGTTTATCATATAGCTTGACTTGTTGCCAGCACCAAATGATGCAAGTCAAGGATAATACAAAGATGCATCCAAAAGATGACTATAATTTCATTGACACTAGTAGTAATCTTCTTATTTTCCTATTCCCACCTCCTTGTGGGGAGGAAACATTGAGAGAGGAAAAAGTGTTTGTCACCTTTGAAGATTGTCATAAAGGCTCATACTGAAAAGAGAGAATTGAGGTATTTGGTGTTTGCTTCACCAACCCCATCACTAATACTACTTCATGGTCAAAAAGAGTGGTACCTTCCTCTGTCCACATCTCCTTGGCATGCATGTAAAACCTTCAGTTAAACGAAATGATACCTCTGTACACATCTCATTCCTCGTTCCTTTGGAGGTATATAGAATCAAAGTGAGTGATGCTGCATGGCTTACTGTCTCCAGGCAGAATGAAGTCCTTGGCAAGTTTGTTTCCTACAAACGGAGTGCCTTCTGCTAATTAATATGTAACAGTGTCAGCTCACAAGGATGCACACATGAAACCAAACTGTGTATGTCTCTTAAAACAAGTTCCTTGTACTTCGTTGAAGTCTTTATCTTCAGAGATGGCAACCCTTGGAGAAGACCACTGAGAGTTCCTTGATATATTAATGAAAGACCTGGATATGCAATATTGCCAACTTGTCACCTAATCTTTTGACTTCCTGATCCCCAAAGTTAGAGTAGTAGGAGAGGGTAGATCGGTTGGTTGAGTTCCCAGTTTATGAACTACCGGGCCTGAGCCTGCCATTGCACATCACTGCTGCTATCTTTGAGGTTTATATGCATACCGGAAAGTAGCATTTTGATTCTTGCATCACCTGTGGAAGTAAATCCACTGTGGTCCCTGATGGAAGAATACCATGTTTTCTTCGGTTCAAGGGCTGAGATCACTTTGGTCCGATGGAGAAATATTGTGAGCTCAGGCTAAGATACACAAGTGTATATATGAGCAAGCCATCTCTTGGTAGGAATGTGCACTCTCCAACCCACCACCACCCAGTCTCCTCCTAGGGTTTCAATGGGGAGATCTCCCTGCTGTGATGAGCATGGCCTTAAGAAAGGTCCCTGGACTCCTGAAGAAGACCAGAAGCTGGTCCAATACATTCAAAAGCATGGCCATGGCAGCTGGAGAGCACTCCCAAAACTTGCAGGTAGGTACCTCTCTCTCTCTTTCTCTTATGTATTACAGCCTTGTATGTTTGGTGTTCTTCTCTCTTGCAGGACTTAATCGATGCGGCAAGAGCTGCAGGCTCAGATGGACCAACTACTTGAGGCCAGACGTCAAGAGAGGCAACTTCTCCCCAGAAGAAGAGCAAACCATTCTCAACCTCCATTCCATCCTAGGCAACAAGTACTTATCAACTCTCTTACTGTACTAACTCCATGTGCTCTTATGACAATTCTGAATCAAATCTAAACCTAGAGGAACTCTGATCCATTCAGGTGGTCTGCAATCGCAATGCACCTTCCCGGGCGGACCGACAACGAGATCAAGAACTTGTGGCACACTCACCTCAAGAAGAAGCTGATCCAAATGGGTTTTGACCCAATGACGCACCGCCCGAGGACCGACTTCTTCACTGCCCTTCCCCAGCTGTTGGCTCTGCTCCAGCTCCACCAGCTCATGAACAGCCACCCACAGGACGACGACCACGCTGCACGGCTCCAGGTGTTGGAGGCAATCCAGGCTGCAAAGCTCCAGTATTTTCAATGCCTGATACAGTCGGTCAGCGCCACCTCAAATAACTCCTACAACTGTAGTGACTTGGAGACCATAAGCCTGTTTAGTTCTCAGATGACTTCGTCTTTCCCTTCTCACAATCCTCCTCAGAATATTGATAGCAGCAACCAATTGCCATCCTTCTTTGAGCCACCTGAAAGCAATGATACCAAACAATGCTCAAACTTTTCTGGGTTTAACCAGGGAGAGAACAACAAGCCAAGAACACCATTTGCATCACCTCTTCCTCCTCTCACTGATGTCTCGGTTGCCAACCAGGGGGATGGTTGTAGTATTACTAGCTGTGATGGGAATGGGACTCCTTTCTGCTGGCCTGAGATCATGCTTGATGACCAATTTATGAGCGAGTTCATCTAAAAATTTCAAGTGGATACCCACGTAGATTCTGCCTCATGCATGCATTGCTGATTGCTAATTGGCACTGATCCAATACGTTATACAGGTTCTTGAACACTTGTCAATGTACACAGAAGGTTCCTCTGTTCTTCATACATACTTGGTTGGGAGTTCTATGCTATGTCTCTAAATTTTATTATACATCAAAACTCAAAAATAAGAAATTTGGAATCAGTGCATATACAATGAAACAGATCGGTATACTACAATGAAGTTTATTTCAGCTACGAAATCCTAATATTAGAAATAACTAGTCATGACTCTATCTTTCTTGTCCCAAGCATATGTATTTTTCTGTTGAACTCTTTCACAAAGGTATGTGAACTGGGGTTGTCAACGAAATTAGAATATAGCAATAAAAGAGAAACTTCCACTACCTAATCCATGCGCCATGTGTTGGGGATCACAGTAAGTTTCTTATGTCAGTTGTCAGAAAACCAATCTTGGCATCAACCTTAACAAAGTTGGTCACCGTAAGAAGGAAACCTTAGCTAGGAGTAGAAGAATAGCAACATCAGAAAGGGACATTATATATTTTCATGCAATAGCTTGGGTCATCATCATCTGATGCAATTACTGATTCAGTTGGATGTGCATCAAAATCATTTACAGATAAGCGTATATAGTAGAAGCTTAACAGTCAATGCTGGTAACATGACTTGGATAATATCAATCAAGTGTTTTCTCAAGTTATCCTAGTCACATTTATCCCTATCAATTAACATTCACAAAAAATATTACTCAGAATTTTGGACAGAGCTCGCGCTTGCGTGAGCTGTGAAAAAGTGAAAAAAAAATGATCTATTAACCTCAACGGATCTTCATTCCAAGGTCTATTAATGGATGTTCTATATATATAATTCCAATTGGACACAAGACTTCCAAATTGCAGGTTCAAGCTAATCTAATTGACAACTAAACTCAGGTTTTTAGTTTCTTGTATTGTCTTACACTTTAATGAGTCCTGTTCTGCCCAAGAACAGGCAGAAGAAGGATAAAGGAAAACAGAGTGTTGCCACATAAGAGCATCTTTTGCTCAATCATCTTCACATACATTTCAAATGTGCATAAAACAATTATCATGCTAACAAGGGTTGTATTTAGGGTTCAAAAAAGGATCATGTAGACCAAAATTAACGAGGAAAATGATGGTTGTTATAGGTTTTAGAATATAAATGTCATGGAATTGACAAACAACATATGACACAAGAAATAATGGTAAAATAACACTACAGTATGATGTGATCAAGACAACTCCGGTAGACAATTTCTAATCACAGGATTCATCACTGAAAAAGAAAAGAACTGAGTTCAAGTACCATGGCACCTAGACAGCATTAATAAATTCAGCAGGAATACATCAGGATTCATGAGAAATATGCTTGTTACTTGATACATGAAGTTGATCTATGATGACTTTTCTGCTTCTGCAGCTTTCTGCTCCTCTTGCTTCTTCCTTAGGGACGGAGGTGGCCTGACCACGATACTCTTTTTCCATTTCCTGTCAAGCTTCCTTGACAATCTTTTGTTTATCCCCTCTTCAATCTCTCTCTCCCTTTTTACCGTCAGCATTCGAGCAATCTAAAAGGGATTAGAAACACACAAACCAAGCATTAGTATGATATCTTAATTTAAAAAACAAAATTACCAGAATAATTAAGAGTACAAAAATTTTAGTGTTTTTGCTTGGTGATTCTATGTCAATGTCAATATAAGGCTTGTATTAGAATTAAAATGATGTGAAAGCGTACACAGATGCCTATGGTAGTAAAGCTTGAAATATTACAAACAGAGAAGAGAAAATCAAGAAGATGTAATCCAGAGCATAAAAGATTATTCTTAATGTCGAAATTACAAAAAATAATTTGATGTGTAAAGCATCTAAATTGCATTAGTAAATGCAGTATACTGAAAATTAGATGAAGACAAAAGGCAAACACAATCGATTCAGACTAAAAAAAGATAAATTGATAAAGAGAAGTATAAATTTTAGTATTTTATCCACATTAGAAACACGGGGAGAGGAAAGGACTCGAATGCGAGCCATTTTTCCCCTTAATCAGCAAGGACATAAAAAGAATAGCAAAAAGAAAAAGAAGAAGCGGTGATAACCCTTAAATGAGCAATAATCGAGAGAGAAAAAGGAGGATACCCTTGCGCGCATGCGTCCGAACTCGCTGGATTTGAACTCGTTCCGTGCAGATTTCTGGAGGCGGAGCATGAGGAGCTCCCCTTTGAGGTCGATCACCTCCTCGTTGATCTCCTCCGTCGTCTTCGCCCGAATCTCCTTCATCTCCTCCTCCCGCTTCGCCATATTCACCACCATCCGTCCGCCGCTGGTGCCACTGCGATACGACAGCGGGGTCGCAGCTCGGACGCCAGTCTCCAGTCGGATTCCACGGAATGAGGAAGCCCTCCACGAATGCAGTTGAGGTGAAATCCCAAGAGAAGCGAGGACGTGATGCACTGAGGAAGACGACAACGGCGACGAGACCCCGAGCGCCATCATCTTCCTGGTTCGCTCGCTGTCTCTCTCTCTCTCTCTCTCAACCCTCTCTGTTATAGACGCGTTGCCGATGAGATAACGCTCATCAGGTTTTTCCTCCCTTATATTTTTCAGCTTTTTGTTTTTAATGTGAGAGAAAAGTGCTCATTGTTTTTAGAAAATCCATCTTCTTTTTTTTTTTTTTAACTTGCCACCCTCTTTTCCAAATTTCCCATAAAGCATCCAAATTTTCTTTTCAATTGTACCAATAACACTCAAACTATAGGTAGAAAATACTAGAAAATAATATAAATATATTTTTACAATGATAAATTTTATAAAAAAATTAGCTTTGAGAATTTTTTTAGAGCACTCTGATTTTAAAAAAAATTCACAAAACATTCATTCTTTCTAAAAATTAATTTTGACCAGTGGCCACTACCACATGCAACACCTCTACCCTTTGCATATCGTTTTCATCTACCTTTAGTCACCTCCACCTCCGCTTGAGTGTCCTCATACTTTGCTATTCTGGCCTTCGTTACCCTCACCTTATCTCTCCACTTCGTCTACTACTATCATCGTCTTTGCTCGTGCACCGTCATCGTCTTCGCCATTGACCTCCTCTATCAAGATTGATGCAAAATATTTTGTACTTTTATGTCATAGCCTGAGAGTCGATACGGTTTTGTCCAATCTCGAAAGCACAATATCGTCTAAGTGGCCCCTTGAAAGAGAGACAAATGGTGAGCAAAACCGAGCTCGAGAGGATGGCTATGAGGTTATAATTAAACCCTCAAGAGTGTCTTGAGGTAGAGTCAGTCATACTCAATTTATGCCGAGATCCTACACAACAGGTCGATGTCGGGGGGAGGGGGGGATTCCTGACTCGACCCCTCCGATGCCTAAGTTAGTTCGTGAAGAATCGATCCCTTGTCTCAGGATAGAGAACTAGTATTTATATCAATGGAGACAGTCAGGGGATTCGATGGTTGATGATGACTGTTGGTATCTCATGCAGCACGATCACGTGGGCAACCAACCTGTACGACCTTTGTGACATGGGTTGGCCCATCTAGGTTCTTATAGTGCAGCAATGACTTGTACAATCTCTTGCGATGTGGAGCTGATCGAAAATGCATTACTTACCAAGTCAGCTTTCTTCTGTGTCGGACAGATGTTGGGTTGTGTTCCGCGTTGACTCCACAATGACTATCAGTTCACTATGATGATAGTGAGTGAAGGGTGAGAAGACCTATGCACCCTCACGCTATAGCCCTATATGATAATATGATAACGAGAACAATGGGGATGATGAGTAGCATGGGTGAGATAAGTGGATAGCCAACAAGGTGGAGACAAAAATAAAATTATTCTTTAGGAAAAAAATATTTATTTTAAGAATGTTTGAAAATGAGGATGCAATATGAAAACTTCTTAAAACTATAGATTTTTTTTTGAGAATTTATGATTTTTACAATAGAGAAAAATAAGACGCTCAATGAAAAATTTAAAAAATACAAACCCTATGTTTTAAAAAGGTAAAAATTATAGGAAATTTGTCCAATCACTTAAGAATAATTAAGTGTGATCCAAATAAAAAAACATAAAAATTACTATAACATTGTCTATGAGATGGCTATTGGTATTAATAATTTAATATGAATAAAATTAAAAATAATTAATAATGATAAAAATATATTTAGATACCCTTAATTTATTTTATGTATTATGCAGAGCTCATAAAAATTCATCTAGTCAATCTTATCGGTTTATTTTTGTTATTGTTGTTTGTTTCATTTTGTTTTCAAAATTATTTTAAATAAATTATTAAAAAAGTTCAAAACAGATGAGTTTTCTCATAGAAATCATCTAATAAATTCTTTCTTTTTAATTTTAGAGAAAATAAAAATATTTTATAAAAATAAATAAAAAGAATTATAATCAAAAATATTTTTATTATAAGATCTTGCCATATTAATAACTCACACTATGTATTATTTATCATGAGGCTAATTACATATTACCCCTCTAGTTAGCTACTCTTAACATTTCAATCCCTGTATTTTAAAAAATTATATTGACATATATATAGTTACGAAAGTGAAACATCTAGATCCATTTATCTCGATTTTACCAATAGAAATATAAAGATAAATGGTAAAATGATAATTTTAACGTTTCAATTGATGATGACAAATGACGATATTACTGGAGTTGTGGATGACTGTTATAGATGAGAAAAACAATAATGAAAGGTGAGGGCCACTTTGCATCTACATCGATTTTCTGACGTAGATGCAGAGCGATGAAAGGGTCGCTTAATAATTACGTTGACGTCAATGCAAATACAGAGTGACCCTCACATCTTATCACCATTCTTCTCATCCACGACTCTCATCCACGGTCCCCAACAATGTTGTCGTTCACCACCATCAACCAAATATTAAAATTATATTTTTTTAAATATTTTTTTATTAATAATATTAAGTTAAATAAATCTAGATATTTTATTTTTATAATATAGCCTTTGAAGTATAGAAATTAGAATCTTAAACGTAACTAAATATATGAGGTAATATTAGCCGTTCATCATGTGAAACTAGTTGTCTTGATAACATCCTTCTCTTCAAGTCGGAAGGGGAGCATGTAAAGACAAGATTCCACTCGGTCAACGGCGCCCACTGTGAACTTGTCGATTACCCTACTTGGGGAGAAGGAAGAGGCGGGAGGTATGGGGACTGTGGCGGCCGGGCGGCGGACGTTGGTGCTGGTGAACCTGGCGGCGATCTTGGAGCGCGCCGATGAGGCGCTGCTGCCGGCGGTGTACAAGGAAGTGGGGGCGGCACTTCACGTCTCCCCCACCGGGCTTGGCTCCCTCACCCTCTTCCGCTCCATCGTCCAGTCCTCCTGCTACCCCCTCGCCGCCTACATGGCCGCCCGACACAATCGCACCCACGTCATAGCCCTCGGCGCCTTCCTTTGGGCCACAGCCACCTTCCTTGTCGCTCTATCCAATACCTATCTCCAGGTGCGTGCCTAAAGATTCGACTTTTCTTGATATGCTTGTCGAGACTGTGTTTGAATCAATTAGTTGATGTCTGCGGGAGAGTGAGGAAACGATTTTGGCTGGGAAAATCGAATCTTGGCTCGGCTTATTGGTCCTATAGTTTGCATTACTTGCGTTTTCGCATATGCTAATGTGATTGAGCTCCCATTGTTGAGAGCTTACATGAGTTCCGGTTGGAATTTGCATTTTATCTGTGTGTTCCAGTAATAATTTCTGGTGTCTAATGCCGATCTCCATTTGGTTAATGGATTGAATGTTATTTGCAACTTGCAATGTTGTTAATGCTGACGGCGTGCAAAAACATTTAGCTATGAGTGGGTAGCCTTACTGATAGAAAGTCTTTTGTTTATCAGTTCCTGCTTATGGTTCGAATAAATAGTTATTATGCTCAATTATATCTCTCTTTCTCATATCAGGGCTGGATTGAAGTCCAGATGGGAAACTAGAAAGTTGTCACTAATTATTGCCAAGCATATATTGCTCGCATAGTAGCGAAATAATTATTGGCATTAGTTGCTTTCTTACATGGGGCAAACAGTTGATACCACCATGCTTGCATTGACTAGTTTGGGTTGGATTTTTTGTAAATCCTATTTCATTTGCCAATGTACTTAACAGAGATTTTACATTTAAGCTAGTTAAAGACCTTACATGTTAATTTCTTTAAGATCCCTGGTTTGTCATTTTTAGTCAAGACTCATTTCTGTAAGAGGTTTTGTACCTTTTTCTTGCTTTCTGCTTCAGAAAGTTTACTCCCCATGGATGCAGTTTAAGTGATATTGTTGCAATGAAAATATATCTGTTTGAATAATGCATGAAATTCCTTTTGTTGTTTAGGTAGCAATCTCAAGAGCTTTCAATGGCGTTGGACTAGCCTTGGTGATACCTGCCATCCAGTCCCTTGTTGCTGACTCTACTGATGATAGCATTCGTGGTTCAGCTTTCGGATGGTTACAACTGACTGGCAATATCGGTTCCATCCTTGGTGGTTGCTTCTCTCTACTATTAGCTTCCACTACGTTCATGGGAATTGCTGGTTGGAGGGTTGCTTTTCATGTGGTTGGAATAATAAGTGTGGTTGTTGGACTACTCGTCCGAATCTTTGCGGTGGATCCTCATTTTTCTGATGATGTCAAACCAGCTGATGCGTTTCTCACACGGAAATCTGTCAGGGAAGAAGTGAAGTATATGCTTGACGAAGCAAAGGCTGTTATAAAAATCCCATCGTTTCGGATCATTGTGGCTCAAGGAGTTGCTGGTTCATTTCCATGGTCTGCCTTATTGTTTGCACCCATGTGGTTAGAGCTCATTGGTTACTCTCATAATCAAACTGGGTTCCTCATGAGTATGTTTATCATTGCAAGTTCACTTGGAGGACCATTAGGAGGAAAGATGGGGGATCGTCTTGCTAAATATTTTCCCAACTCTGGAAGGATATTTTTTTCCCAGATAACTTCAGGCTCTGCAATCCCACTTGCAGCCTTGTTGATGTTGTTCTTACCAGATAATCCCTCTGCAGAATTGGGACACGCCCTTCTCATGTTTGTCACGGGTTTAAGCATCTCTTTGAGTGGTCCAGCCACCAACAGGTACGCTTACACTTTTTATCTGTGGTACCTATCAAACTGATTAAGTGATGCCTAAATTAACCCATGAGATCTTGTTCCTACTCATAACAATGTAAACAAAATGATGACCTAAGTAACTCAAGTAATGCCCAATGATACATCTTCCGCTTATGGTGGCCCAATCTATCTAGTAACTGAATGAAGACTTTCTTGCTATGTTTCTCCTCATTTTTCTCAATAAAGAAGGTGAAATTGACTACCAAGATAAAGCTTTATGAAATATTTCATTTAGATATTTCGGCTGTAAAGATCTAAACCATCTTATGTCATTTTAAAATAATTCAATAAAGGATTACATCATTGTAAGATCTAAACCATTCCATTCACTGTTTGTATAGTGTAAAAACAGAAGATAATGTCATTAAATTACTTTACATAAATTTGAAGCCCTCTATCAGGCTTCTAAGAGTCAAAGGTGTTAATTGCTGTCTTCATCACAGTCTTGTTGTCATTAAAAAACTTGACAATATTCCTTATTAGAGTTATTATCTCACATTCTAATTGTTTAATTTCTTTTTCTTTATTTTCTATGCAGCCCTATATCTGCAGAGATTGTCCCTGAAAAATCAAGAACAAGCATTTATGCTTTGGACAGATCTTTTGTGTCTGTGCTATCTTCATTTGCACCCCCTACTGTTGGCATTTTAGCCGAGCATGTTTATGGATACAAACCAATTTTCTATGGACCAAGTGAAAGTACCAGTGTTGAGATCGACAGACAAAATGCTTCATCTCTGGCCAAAGCACTTTACACTGCAATAGCAATTCCTATGTTCCTCTGTTGTTTCATATATTCCTTCTTGTACTGCACCTATCCAAGAGACAGGGAAAGGGCTCGAATGAATTTATTGAAAGCATCAGAGATGCAGCAGATGGAGCTGGATGATGATCATGAAATGTTAGGAGAATCTTCTGGACTTCAGCTTTCTGAAATGGAATTGGGTGGAGAAGAAAGAAGTGTGATCAATATCACATATGGAGGAGAAGATTTTGAGACTGATGACAACGATGGGAGGGCATTGCTCTCACATAAAGTGGACTGATCAAATGGAAGGAGCATGTAAATGTAGAAACCTTTTCTTTCATAATATTGTACTTGTTCTATTTCATAATAATGTGTTTTGCACTCTCATATGATGATAGTATATGTGGGTTAATGTAAATTATAATTTGACCAATTGATAATGTGTGAAAATAACTTTATTTAATTACCCAATCCAGTTTCACTGTGACATTCCTTCAACATGAGTAATGAGTAATAAAGAACAACCTATCTCTGGCAACATTATTCATATCAATCATCAAGACCAATCCAGATAAACTCCTCATGTGAAATAATACCATGTGAGTGCCCATCTCACCAACACCATCCCTTTGTGTTGCCTTCTCTATTCATTTCTGCTCTTCTCTATTCCTTCCTTTCTCCAAAAGCAATGAGAGCTTCTCTCAAACCACTTGCTGATATCATATTTTCTTTGTCAGGATGGCTGAGAGGTGGTGGTGTCTGTCTCAAAGGCAGCAAAAAGCTCAAATGGCCTCTCATCAAAGGCATCATATCATATTCCAGAATAAGGTGACCTGTTGCTGCTTGACTTAGAAGCTATATGAGATCCTAATACAGCTCCTCTGTAAAGAACACTTTCTCAAGGCTAAGCCATGATCTGATATCATTTCGTAGGCGCCACATGCAAGCTTGATCTGAACAACACACTACAGAACTCTTCATGATGATTGAAAACTAGATTGCTGGATCTGGAAGGGATCCCTCTGCTACTTGTCCTCCACACAGTATCGGTCATGCCGGTATCAGTGGCTGGTAAACCCAAGCACTGTTGCTGCAGTTATCTGCAAGTGTGAAGCAGAAGTTTAGGCCGAGGAACAGAGTGCTCTGCAGCTTGCATCTCTGCTTGAAACACAAATGCCAGTTGTTTGAACCTACTTGTTTCTCTTGTTCTCCGGATAACTTACAAGTCAACGAGGAAAATGTCTTGTAGCAAGTGCTTCTAGATCATAGAAATTCCAATTTTACAGAGTAGGGCTGAGATTTCAGTTTGTGTTTGATACTGCAACTTGAGCTGGCATTGACATTGTGGTGCAAGTGGAGGAAGATATTAATATTGTGCTGCGGGTAGGTGTTGGCAGAAGACCAGCTTCGATGACAAGGTTAATCCAACCAAACACTATCACTGCGCGGTGAGAAGAGTTGAGCTTGGTGGTCAACTCTTGGCAACGCAGCAAAGGGATGGCAAAGCTGTAAATAGTTGTAGATATCAGCTAAAGTTGGGGGAGTGATGACATCCACCCTCCACCTTCCCACGTGCCGTCGCTCGTCCTAAGTCCACTGAGTGCGCCCCACGGGGATCCGGTCACCGAACTCGGCGACGTCACCCCAGTCCTCCGCCCCTCGTGGAATAGGCAATAACATATGTAACCCGTGTCTGATCAGACAGGGTCCAGCTTTAGTTTCTCATAGGTGCTAGTGGGGTCCGCCTCCACTGAGGCGATTGATCGAGCTGTGGATCCCACTTATTTTCGCATTGGTGGGTTCCCCGCCCGATCTCAGACAGCTATGCGCATTGCCCTCCCGATAGCATCATTTTCGGAACAGTTCAGCTAAGGCTACGTCGTAGCGCCCAAATTATGTGCGATCGCGGTTGGATGACCGCTTGCCCTTTATCTCACAGCTGCGGTACTGCGAGCGTCCTGCGCACGACAGCGGTGACCCGACCCACAGTACATATAAAGATCAAGAAAAACGCCACGTGGTCTACGGAGATCGAGCGGAGAGAGAGAGAGAGAGAGAGGACTACTTTTTTGCGTTCTTTTCTTTTCCCTTTGCCTTACACGCCCCTCCCCCTTCTCTTCCATTACTGCTAGGCCATTCCTCCGCAGGTCGGTCTAAGGCTCGCACGAAGAGGACGGGGAGGACGAGGAGAGATGGATCGTAGTACTCCGGTGAGGAAGTCGCACACCTCCACTGCCGATCTGCTCACGTGGTCGGAGACGCAGCCGACGGCGGCTGATCAGGCGACGCCGCCTTCCCGCCGGACCCTCAAGGTAAATGCAGGTCCCAAGACATTCTACTGTTGTTCTTCTTTGTTGCTTCCGGCAGCGTAGGGCTTAACCTTGTGTTTCGTCTCAGCCGGCGGGAGGGATCACCCCGGTGATGTTCGGGGCGCAGATGTCCGCCGAGGAGGCAGAGAGCATGAACAAAAGGTGAGAGATCAGGGCCAGCGGCTAGGGTTTTGAGCTGATCCTCGATTAGTGTGTTCCTGATTTATCAGTGAGATGGGTTTTCCCTATTTTTCTCTTCTTCCCTCTTTGCTTGGTTTAAATTCTTTGGTGAAGAGGTTCTGTTTTGATTTGCCTGCTTTCTTGATCTGATCAAAAGATTGTTTTTTCCCTTAGCAATTAGGATGTATGTTGTGCAATTAGGAAGTGAGCTTCCAGTCAATACTACTACAATATATTTTGCTGGATGCTATTTGATAGGCTGCTAATGATCTGCTTGGTCGATGACTCAGCAGTTTGCCCCCTTTCCCTCACCATGTTTTTCTATGACTACTTCCTTTTTCAACCTTTTTTTCTAATGAAATTTTTGGTAGGTATCGATTGCATTATTCTATAGAATTGATCAGCAAAACTCTTCAAGTTTTAGTTAATTGAAATGTTTGGACTTGTGATCATACGCGCACTTCATTTTATGTCAAATGGGGAGGAAGTGAATAATAAAATATTTTAGCTCAGATTAAGTATTAGAAGCTGATTGTACCTAACATTTCCACATTTCTGACTCCTTTCAGAAAGTTATTAAGGATAAATCATAGTTACTGGAATCTCTTTGTCCCCCTTCCCACGATGATCGGGTTAGCAATCTCAACCCACAATATTTTAGCATGCAATATTGTTGTGGCGTGGAACCAAGATTGTGAAATTGAGTTTCCAACCTTATTGATGGCATTATGTTTTATTAATAAAATCCATCTTAAGAGAAAGAAAATCTAGACATTCATATGCAATAGATTTCCTCAACACAAAAAGCTAAAAAGAACACAGAACTGACCAATAAAGAAATAGGTAAAGAAAATAAATGTCAAATCCATATATTCCGTATATATTAGTATTGGTGTGTCACTTGTACGGAATTTGGGTTGCCAATATAAAATATTCATCTTACTTACCAAAAAGTTCAATCCTTGGTTGATTACTAAGACCGGAACATAACTTAGGCATTCTATAGTAGGCTATTCAAATTATCTTTTAGCCCAAAGTAAGAGCCAACTAACCCTACCTTGCATGTACTGTGAACCAAGCTAAGTGGCAAACCTTGTACCTTGTAGCTTGCATTCTAATGTAGATTTGCATGTCTTTGTTATTGCTGTCTGCCAAGCTAGTTGGTGCACCTTGTATCATGTCTTCTAGGATTTCTTTTCTGTCTGTATGCGGTTGCAAACTGAAAATCCTTCCATCTTCTAGGAAACCCTGTTCAAGCTCGAAAATGCGGGAGATGACTGGAAGTGGTATCTTTGCAGCAGAGAGTGAGAGTGATACATTGGAATCCGGCGATGCAGTTTCAAATCCTATTAGTAAGACAAGTGTGCGAATTTGTCAGGTAACTTTTTTTAGTTTGTTTGGACCCAGCCTTTCATTCATTATTTAATATTGATTGTGACCTATTGATGCTTCAATCTTTTCTTATTTGTATTCCAATCAAATGCCAAGAAATTAATTTAACAAAGTTAGGATTTGTGATATACAACGACCAAGGTTATGCATTTGCTTAACCAACACAACAAGTTCAATGTTAGCATTGGCATTTTGAACGTTGCAATTAAATTATTTAATTCATTTACTTCATCAGACCTGAATTTATTCTTCTTATTTTATGCATCGTTCAATAGCGGTTTTGCTTAATCCATGTTTGTAATGTATAATAATTTCACTTCATATAGTGATCCTCAAATGCCTAGAGTGTGTCACTACTATTATTTCATGTAGATTAAATCAATTAATTTGTATTTTTGTCCATCAGCAAGCCGTTAGTGCAATTAGCCAGATCTCATTCAGTGCTGAAGAGACAGTTTCCCCAAAGAAGCCTACTTCGATCGCTGAGGTAGCAAAGCAACGAGAGCTAAGTGGAACCACTGAGAGTGAGTTAGATGCTAAAGTCAAGAAGCAGCTGTCTGAAGCGAAGAGCAAAGAGCTCAGTGGGCATGACATTTTTGGTCCTCCTCCTGAGGTTCCAGCCAGGCCGTTAGCTGCAAGGAATTTGGAGCTGAGGGGTCACTTGGATTTCGTCTTGCCGCAGCCTCGCAACATACATACATCAGTTAAAGTAACTAACGTAAGTGAGAGTATCAGTTAACCATGGCTTCCAATTTTATTTATTCTCACCATCTTTCTACATTAAAATGTGTCTTTCCTTTGAATGCTTGTTTTTGTTGTTCATTACCTACAATGCTCTCATTAGTATGCTGTCGTTCATTCACCTTTTCTTTGAATGCTTACCATGTCAAACTTTTAATTGGTGTTGTAGCCGGCTGGGGGTCCTAGCGATATCATTTTTAGTGAGGAAACCATCACCAAGACAACAAAGAAGATCCACACTCAGAAGTTCCAAGAGCTGACGGGCAATGACATATTCAAGGAAGATGCACCCCCGGGATCTGCTGAGAAGCCACTGAGCGAGGCAAAGCTAAGAGAGATGAGCGGCAGCGACATCTTTGCTGATGGGAAAGCTGCCTCCAGAGACTACTTCGGTGGAGTCCGTAAGCCTCCTGGTGGTGAGAGCAGCATTGCTCTGGTTTAGCTACCCTGACTTATGCATTAGCGCAGTCTGGCTTTCTAATCAATTTCCAAAACATGTTTGTATGGACTAATCAAATGCTCCATCTGCTTGGTTTAGTACTGTTTGGTTTTGACCACTCATATTTAGAGTGATCATGATGAACTTACCCAAGGAATGTTTTTGCTGTTATATTAGAGTTGTTATTATGGATCATGGCTCGAGGATGCTGTTTGGTTAATATTGTAATTGCTGATTTCATGAAGTGATATTTTATATTATTATATTTATGATTTTTTTTTTGAAAGAATAAACCATGAAGTCAGATTCGAGAGTGCAGCGTAGTATTTGTTTATGTGATAACTTGACATTTATATAACTTTAACAATGGGACCCACTAGATTCCACCAATTAGATAGCCTTTTCGTTGGCTACCGCCTACCGCTACGTGATCGATTAGCTGAAGCGCTGATTACGTCATCAGTGGATGTCCAAGCTTCCACAGAAGAAGGATGGATGATGGATTATACTTACCTCTCTCTCTCTCTCTCTCTCTCTCGTCACATCTCTCCTGTTTACGCTGGATGGCTAATCTGTCTCTTTATCGTTCTTCCAGGTACCATGATTTCCTATTAGCTCAGCGGAGGATGATGAGGAAGCCACGATCAGGTCTAAAAAATTCCTCTCTTACGTAACATGGCGAGTTCTGCGGCCTAATTAGCTCGCATTATGTGCGACCGAAACGTGTTTGAAGAAATGTGCCTTCCAACATGGCCCGAGCATCGCGTGATCAAACGTATTTTTCGATTTCCACCCTACCTGACAAGGGATGATGCATCAATGGGTGTGATACACCAGTCATCGGATGCCACGAATCACCATGACGTAACCTGGTTCGACATTAAATGTTTGTTGATTGCATGTGCCAGTGTCACCGCCTGGTGTCAACTCTCAGTATGTATTATGACACCGAGATGTCCATGCACGGTGCCCATTACTCTGCCGACCGAGCACCTTCGCTCGCCGCTTGCATTGTAGCAGGTCTTAGGTTTCCATTCCGTATAATGTTCTCTGCCATAAATCAGATCTCAATCGTTTTCACTCTGATTGCAGACTTCCTTTCAGACAACTCTTCCATAATATGATCCAAGAAATGCACCAAAGGCCTTCGATGGCTTTGTGAAGATGGAGGTAGAATCACTGTATCTATAATTCCTTATGTATAGTGCTTCGGTAAAGCATTCTTCGTGGTCTCCAGCAAGCACAGCGGAGTTTCCTCAACTACATGTGCCGCTGTTCTGACGAGGTCTTCATAGCTCTTCTCCTGTTTTGATTAAAGATCAGTTCTCTCAGGCATCAAGTTTCTCTTTTTGAGGTATTGAAATCTCATTCGATTCTTGTGCACTTGAGAATCATGTTTTCACATTATTTTTCCTTGTATAAAATACTAGCTCTGTTCTACGGTGAGTAACTCAGAATAAAATGTGTGATTAAAACCCTCTTTCAGATGAATAGCTCAAAACCTTCCCAACTAGTCTTTTTTGCAGGAAAAGGTTGAGCCAGAACACGGAGAAGAAGACATGGCACTCCACCACTTCTGCTACTCCATTGTATACAGCTGCGTTCCATCTCGGAAAAGAAGAAATCCGACAAGGTTCGCATCACTGTCCCCACCACAACTTTATGAGTCTTCCTTAAGCACAAAACATAAGTAGACGATTCATGCTAACTTTTACTGTCACTGAGCTCAATCTTTAGTTGCTGTAAGAATCTTGAACCAAAAGTAGGACAGTAACTATAAAAGAGACTGTACATGGGGATTGAGAGAATTCCAAATCAAACCACCTCTATATACCTTGGATTTTACCCAAGCAAAGCAAAGGAGATGAGAACAAGAAGAACCACACCGAATTGTAGCACACATGCACAAGTGTATATATAGATATGTTTCATAGTAACAAGACTGGAAAGAAGCATGGAGATTACCAGTCTCCACATGCATAAAGTGAATCAACTCATCATCACCACCACCACCACCTTCCGCCTCTGTCATCTTCTCCAGCTGCGGCTCCTCGCCAGTGGATCCATGCTTCCGACGACCCAAGTCTCCTTTGCGATGTCCGTCGAGATCTTGAAGAAGTCGGGAGCGTAGCTCATTAGAACCAACCTTTCCTTGTCCTTCTCCTCCTCTTTGATCATCTGTGCAGTCACCTCCTCTCCTGCTTCATCTTCTGTTTCTTTTTCCCCACTTCGCTTGAGCCACCCTTTTGCAGGTGCCGATCGGCATCTCATCAGCAGGAGCGCATTTGGAGGTGGCGCGGAAGAAGGTGGTGCTTTGCATTCATCTCTCTCTTCCTCCTCCTCTTCTTCTTCTTCTTCCTCATCCTCATCCTCTTCTTCTTGTACTTCTTCCTTGCCTTCTTTCTTACATCCTGTACCTCGGTTCTCTTCCAGCAGCATGAACCACTTTGATAACATTGTTCTAGACGCAGTACTGGTCTCTGCTTCCTCCTCCTCCTGCTCTTCTTCGCATCCCTCGCCGTCTTCCTCATCGGTTATGCAATCCACCGGGCCTTGGAATGCGCCGAAGCACCGCATGTTGAAGCGGAGGCCTCGGAGGGCGCCGATGACGTGCATGATGTCCTTCTTGAGGCTACCCGTGTCTAGCCAATGAGCCCTCTTCCGTTGCTTGTGCAGCCTCTCGATCTGCTCCACCACAGAGAGCCAATTCTTGTCGCCGCCACCACTCGGAGGCGGCCTTGTCCTGGACTTGGGCCTCACCTTGATCTGACCAGCGCATGTAACCTTGGGGGACGTCGGCTCCGCGATCTCCGAGCTCATGCTCTTGCTCTTGGTCCTGAAGAGGGGACTCACCTGGCCACGAATTCCAGACCTCGCCTGGTGGCGCTTTCCGGCTTCGGCTGTCCGAGAGGGACTGCATATCGGCTTCGGCATCAATGTCAGGTGTGCTCGGGACGGAAAGCAGACAAGAAGGTCCGTCGGAGCTCCTCCACTTCCTCCCACTCTTCGCTTCATCTCTCTCTAACTCTGTAACTCTCTCTCTCCCTCTCTCTCTCTCTCTCTCTCTCTCTAGTTTCTTTCCATCTCCTAGCTCCGTAGTTTGCTACGGCATGTTAGAGGAGGTGAAGGGTGGATTAAAAGGGAGGGGTGTGCCAGCTTTGCTCTGTTCCTTTGGTTCTTATTTTAGTCTCTCTACACCTTTATTACTTTCTCTCTTCATTTTGCTTTTGGCTGGCCATCACGGGGTGAGGGCTCACCTCCTTTTGTGGGAGTAGGGGGCAGTAGCTTTTTGGATCCCATGTTTAATACATGTAGTTGGCCATAACACTTGATTCATCATCCAATTTAAAACCCTACCGACCTACCAACTAATGATGTATGCAGGATCTTTAAGATCAAAGGTAAGCTTCATGGTTTTCTTTGTTTCTTTTCTCACATTCATCCGCATGCAATTGTTCTCTCATTCAGCTGAAGAGTGTTCTTTTCTTAACTATGACTAGAACAAGCAACCTTGTGGCTCAAGTAAATTGGACTGGTGGCTTGGTTGGTTGGAGTGGGGAGTAACTAATTGTGAGTCATTATAATAGCCACTTTCTAAGATTCTTGCCTTTTTCTCTCCAATAATCTACCAAGTGAATACTATAAAAAAAGACAAATTGCAGATCGTTTGAACTAATTATCTCTCTAAATTTAATTACAATCCTTACATCTCGTATTAACAATCGAAGGATGATTATTCGTCCTGAAACCTAGAATACAAGATGAACAATTCCTACATCAAGAATCATTTGCAACTTCACAACCACTAAAGAAGAGTATTTATCAGTCAATACTGGAATTATTCTCTTCATAGTTGCACACAACCATTCTATCACTACAGTGTGGCAATTCATTGTTTATCCTAACAAACAAGAGTGTGAGGAGGCCAAGCTAAAACACCTACTAGATCAGTTGATGACTTAATAATTGAACTCAATCAACAAAAGAAAGGGACTGGAGGCTTTTGTTTATCTTCCAAAGAGGTTGAAGCACTTTGAAATTCATACATGTTCTTGAGCATCAGCTGAACTGGTTTGTATTTTGTTGCAGTATCATGTTGCAGCACATACATCATAACTGGTAAGCCTGAGCACAAATGGTTATCTCCTATTCTCCTTCAAAACAAGGACAACAGTTTCATTATGCTGCTTGCTGTCAACTATTTTGCTTCTCTCCTTCAGAGGTTTTGTTTAAGCAAATGTTGCTTAATGATAAAGGTTGGGTGAAGATAATTTGGTATTATTGTGTGTAAAGGGTGGGTGGCTAAAGAAGAGATGCAATCATGAAAGAGGCAATGCACTTGAGGGCATGGAAGAGAGTGGCCCTCATCACCAGTGCTCCTGTGGTTGATTGCAATCAGCTTTGTTGGGGAACCTTCTCAATGCCTGCTTTTCAAGTGCTAAGGGGATGTAAAGCTCTGGAGGTGCTATCTGTTCTCTCTGTTGAGTTTGCTTTGGTATTCAGAGCTTGTGATGCTATAAACTCATCGAATAGGATTTGTACTGAGATCATTATACAAAAGTTTGATCTGGTCTGAAGTGGGTCAGTAGAGATCTGTGAGAGAGATATCATGCAGAATGAAGCTATCAGCAAGAAGGTCTTTAAAGTTGAACAGGAAACTGGAGAGTAAGTCAAGTTTGATACAGTTCTGTCAAGATTAAAACAGGAACTTATCAGCAAAGCATCCACACCTGTACAGAATTCATTGTGGCAATGTTTCACACAGGAGGAGATCCCATGAACAAGACATGTCTCAGTAGCCATGCAAGCAGCTGAAAGCTACCACAGTTGAAGCCTTTCTCTCAGAGGTGTGAGAAGGTAGGTAGGTAGGTAGGTCCACCTTTATCGAGCTCACCACCTTGCTCTAGCTGTTTGACTGACCACAAGAATGAACTAGAGAAATGTTGACTGTCTTAAACTGGATAAATGTTGCATCTGTTACCACTAGAGAGTGGACATGATTATTATTATCATCATACAAATATGCCTAAACCCCAATTTGGATTTTTTTTTTTTTTTTGAAAAATTTGGACTATCAGTGATGTTACTATAAAAATTTTTGAAAGTTTGCCAATGGAGATGCTACAAATCCAAGGATCAATCAGAAACCACTTTGCTTGGTGGGCTATGTTCCCAAGGTGATATGGACAATAGAGGCCCCAAAGAGAATTGGAGTGATTAAGCCCATCCCCTGTAAGAATTTGGGTTGGATGATTTTATAGACATTACATTTCAGACCTTGGCAGGCAGTCATTAACAAGTGCTAATATGTTCGAAGAGAAAAATGTCCTGCTTCCCTGTTAGGTCAATCAAAGTTTTGTTTCATAGTTTCAAGATGAATGAATGCTTGAAAGTGAAGAATGCTTTTATCAGATGTTGCTGAACTGTCTGCAAAATAGTCTTATGGTTGTGGAAGATCTCACTACTTCCATGAATCTAGTCTGAGGTTTTATGCAATGTGTTCTTGATGTAATAATAACCCAATAAAGGACATTAGTCTTGACATTTATATCGTTTTCGACACCAACATAGTTTAGACCAACTTGAAGGGGCAGATCTGATGATCACATGAAATGGAGACTAAATATTCAGTTGTCATAATCTTGAGTAACTGGATACTTCCAACTTCTTTTGTATCAGAAATCTTTCATTGGATAGCTGCTTGTGATGCTGAATCAATTCCAGGCCCACAAAGAATTCTATGTTAGGAGACAGCACAATTCTAGTCACTCACATTATGCTTTATGATCATGATGCAGTGAATTGATTCAGATTTTATCCATGAAAGTGACATCTGTGGTTAAACTCTTCTGATGTCCCCTTTAGGTTCTTTTGATGTTCTCCATGGTGAAATTTCCACCATCTTTCCTCTTAGAAAAATTGAAAGTTCCACCAGCTTTAGGAAAGAAATCATATCTAATTTTGTTGGCTTAACTATTATTAATCCGATTACCGGTTACATTACTAGAGAATCCATGATTACTTCTTCTCCTGTGCTTCCATTCTCGGCTCTTTTGAAGTTGCAAGGTTTTTACAGGGGAAAAGATGGCTACAATAGTTTGATGTGCTTCGAAAACTATCAATATAGAGTAGACTTTGCAAAGTACAATCATCACCAATAATTAGTTCGATAAATTTAGATTCGAATTCCATAACAAATGGAACTCTCGAAACATATCAAAGCGTATGAATGATTCATGACTTCACCACGCACAATGGTCTGCTGGCGTGCCATGTTCACTGATTCCTTCTGCGATACTGAGAGCTTACAAGAAATTATTAGCGGAAACAGAGGAAAAGATCTCTGTGATTCTCTATCGTTCAGCCAACACCAAATCCAAAGAAAAGCTGAGGTTTCAGAGAAGAAATCCGCAAGGAATGACTTGCATAAGGTTACCAATTTGCATGCCGATTGCAACTTCAGAGACCGAGTTCATGACCACAGCAAGTCCATGCAAATCCCCTGCTACGATAATATGGCTGCCACCGCGGTTTATCCATTGCATGTGGGTTGATCGATGCAGAGTTGGGCTCGCAAGTTCTTATTCCGCAGTATCTAATCTGCCTCGAAGCAGCCTGATTTTTCAGATTTCTTCCTTCCTCGTGCCACAGTATCTAAACGTGACTTCTCCAAACTCAGCATCGTTTCAATTCTACTGTGGACGAGGTGTTCGATGTATTGATGATTGGTGGCGGATGCTGCGATGGAAGGCACTGTTGGTAACACCAATAATGGGGCCAAGCCGGGGGCTTTGTTTATCTGCGTTTGGGCACCAATGATGAGCTGCATGCAGTGGGCGACCTCTTTACACGCCGGAAAGAGGGGGAAGGAGGCTGTGGAAATGGCATGGCGGCATGTTACCCGACTCCCCCATTCCCAAACCAGCCGTGCCCAAAGGCATGAGGGCTGAAGTGGAATCCAACTCCTCCCCCAACCACGAATTCCTTTACACCTTCGTCGGTGCCTCTCTTTCTGGAAATCCCCTGATCCAAACACATAAACCGAGCAGAGGCCATTAACAATGATGGGATTCCACTCCCTCGTCTGAGGAGGCACTGATCACGATCCAAGGTGGCCAATGGTGGAGTTGTGATCTTGCGTCGAGCAGCACAGGTGGTGGCCAATGGTGGAGGTGGGAGGTCATGTGCTGTGTGTCTTTTATCTGATCGAGCACACAATTGTTGCAGCTTTGCTTTCCTTATATTAATGGTTTTCTCTTGCACCCTATAATGGTTGCAGTCAATATTCTACTTCCAAGGATCTTTTTCCTGGTACACTGAGCTGGAGATCTCCATGATAACCTCAAGAACTCAGCGACGACCCGTCTTATTTAGGAGTCTGCGTGGAGGTGGGAGGTAAAGAAGACGAACTTTAGTCTGATGGAGAAGACTAGTGCAGAGTCATTGTGTCACGGTTGCATTGGCTTCCATCTGATGGATGTGACTAATTCTATTCCCAATACCTCTGCTGGCTCTCTTGTTGTCACCAACAATTTAAGCTTCCCTACCTGGAACTGTCTCATGATCTGCCACCAAAAGCATATATCCCTGTAAACAAAGCAAGAGAGGCCACTGTGACAGCTTCCTATGTGGAAGAGCTTGGATCTTCTTTAAGATAAGATTCTCTTTGTCCTCATATGTTAATATGTTTTACTCAACAGATGCACACCTCCCAAACTTGCTTCTGCATCAACTGAAGCAGATAAGGTCAACCCAGCTACTGGTTGGACAAGAACAAGATGGTAAACATGGCACTACTAGTATCATCATCATGGTTTCTCATGAATGAGCTCATGGGATGGATGCTGTGGCTGGTGGTGGATTTGAATGTGGACTGCACAGAGATGATCCTGGTGGATGCTTTCTAGTGCTGCGAGTGTCATCCATTAAGGTTGAACTTTTGACATGATGGTCCCCCCATTGGCATTCATTAGTTCCTTTACAACCATGAGCGATTGTATGACAAAGCTTCAATGCTATTGTCTTGAGGAACAAGCCATAAATTATGAGAAATTAATCTTCCATGATTGGGATCCATGTCCTCGTTGTATCTGCTAAATTCTCAATCATAGAAATCGAAGGACCACCTGAACTTGTTTAGTCTCCACCTTTCTACCTATCATGAATTCATCACTTTAAATCTTTGTTTCTCTCCGGTGGAGAATCTTAACACCTGATTTAATTTAAGACCATTCAGCTACCGAGAGTATGTCCATATCAATGAACTAATACGCACATGAAACAACAGGAACCGGACATGGATGTACTGTAGAATCTGGCAGGAGCAGTGTCAAGTTCATTGCACTTTTTCGCGCGACACTGTCAGATCATTCTGTAGAGCACAATAGACATCACAGATTCAAGCCAATTTATGTACTGCCGCACTGCATGTGTTTGCTCATGCATCACCGTGCCACTATATTCACTGCAAGAAATGAGAGAGATGTTTCGAGTTAATTCTTTGTGATCATTTGGACTTGCCATCCGCATTCACTGTAATGGCGGAAAAGAAAACAAATGCTATTTCTTCTTCCTCGGTTGTACACAGATCTAATTACAGATTTCAGCTGCCTGTGCAGAGGGAAGAAAGCTCGAGTTGCAGAGCCTTTCAAGCCCGAGAAAGGAAGGAGTAAAGGAAGGAGGAATACAGAAGTCGTGCCTCTCTACGTCTTCAGAGGTGCATTATTGTTCCTGAAACAAAGGCGGGGGAGGGAGGGGGGGGGATCACATGAACTCCCATTTCATTCAGTGCCATGAGACCCTCAAGCTTTCGTAGAGGTGGCGCAGCAACAGGAGCTCGTATCCTATCTACACCTTCGACAGAGCCTTCATCGTCGGGCGCTTCCACTCCACCAGCCGCACCAAGAAGTCCTTCACCTGCACAAACACACCAAGAATCATGTCATCACTCGTACTCGACCGGGGGAGATACATCACCTCTTGCCATCTTGTCACCGTCATCATCTTACCTCGGTCGGCTCCTGCAGCGAGTAAGTAGCATTCGTTTCCTTGGGGAACTTGGAAACAAGGATGCCGAGGCCCTGCCCACGGTCTCGCAGAACCTGAGATGAGCACACACACCATTAGCCTCCTCTCGATATCACCGGCTGACGATCAACGCAGAGGTGCAGATTCATGTACCTTGAAGGCATCTTCATCGGTGCGATCATCTCCGATGTAGACCGGCATTACGTCCTTGCAGTCCGCAAATCCTGTGCAGGGAAGAGACTGTTAGAACGAGCGGCTCTCATCACAGGCCGACGGCCGACAAAAACTGACGGTTTTGCGCCGAATAGCATCGACGAACCAAACTAGTGAAAACGATGTGATGTAACGCATGTTTGGGCTGTTTTCTCAGCTTACCGAGTGACTCCAATAGGAACTCCAACGCCTTCCCCTTGTCCCACTTAATAGTTGGACGAATCTCCAGAACCTAAAGGCTCGGCCACCAAAGAGACAGTGTCACCATCATGTTTTAGCTGAACAGTGGATCGTGATACTCCACAAAACGACTAGTGTTGTTGGCTAATGGAATCAGACGGAATTCTCACCTTTCTTCCTTGTGTGAGCCGCAGTTTGGGGTACTCCTTCAACACAGACCTCACCTGCTCGATCAGTGCACCCCAGCTCTGCAGAGTGTCGATGCAGAATGAGGTGAGCTTACGGTTTCCGTTTCTGGCATAAATTAGGAAGCAGGTGCTCAAATCCGACACGAAATCTAACCTTTTCGTCCACACATCTGAAGTGGACAGACACGCAGAACTTGTTGTTCTCCACCTTGGCGCCAGCCGTGGATTTGGTTCTCTCCAGCAGAGATTTGTAGACCTGAGGAAAGGTAGAGGATGTTAGCAGGGAGAGAAGCTGTTGAGGATTGATGGAGAGGAGCTGGGAAGAGGAACCGACCCCATCTATCATGGGGAGGAACTCGCGAGCTGGTTGAAAGAGAACCGATTTGGCCTGAACCACACAAAATGAGAGGAAAAGATAAGCATGCCCAAGGGGGGAATTCCGTAAGAAAAGGATGGGAGAGTCTGATGGTATTCGAGATTTTGCGACAAGGTGGGAGGAGCGCCTACCTTGGCCTTGGTGTGCCGGGGCTTCGCCGGGCCCTTGATGTCCATGCCGTGGCTACCGGCGTAGTATAGCTCCGTCAATCCCACGAAGTCAATGACCTGTAGTACGCCGTTGGAACCACCGAGTCAGGGAAGAAACAGAGGACGCGAGGAAACCGAGGGGTGCGATGGAAATGTACCTTTTCCAGGCATCGCCCGGTAACGATCGCGGTAGGGAAGTATCTCGCCACGTTCCTCACTGCCGCTCTCATCTGACGTCGCCATAACAACAGGGAAACGATCGAGATGTCATCTTTAAGCAGGGGACAATGGAACAGGAGGTAGGAGAAGAGCGAAGGGTTCACCGCGTCGGTCATGAAGGCGGAGTCGGGGTCTTCGACGATGGGTGAGAGCGTGCCGTCATAATCCAGGAACATCACGATCTGCTTCCCTTTGGAGGCGCTCATGATTTGCTCGAACTTGGTCAGAGCCGAGGGGTACCGCATCTGCTCGGAGGAAAAGAGAATTAGCAACCCGCGGACTGCAACCATGAGACGAACCGATGGGGAACAGCACTCACGATCCACGCGGCGGACTGCTCATCGACGGGAGCTCCGATGGCGCCGACCGCCTTGGTGTGGGTGGGCGAGGAGGCCTTCATGGACTCCACCCACGTGCCGATCCTGCCGCCGGCGAAGTCGAGCTGGGAGAGGTACTTCTTCTGGAAGGATCGCGGGGGCGGGTAGGGGTACAGGGGGGACGAGCTCGCCACCGCGGCCGCGGCCGTGATGGCCGCCACGGCCTCCGCCGGCACGACATTCTGCTTCGTCATCGCGGCGCCGGGAACGCTCTCGGATCGGGAACGAGAAGGCCGGTTGCCGAGGGCGAGATATCGGATCGAAGGTAGAAAGGGGGAGGGGGAAGGAGGAAAGGTCGGATCTTTGTCGTCCTCCTCGTCTAAAAATGGGATTTTTATGGGTGCCGTTGTGGGACTCGGAGCGATGGAAGTGGCGAGAAGGAGGGAGGGGCGGATTTATAGGGTGGGGAGGGACGAGGAGGATCCCCGGGGCGCGGGCCCCCCGCGGGGACGGGTGGGGCCCCTCGTCCACTCATCCCCCACGTGCCGGCCCACCCGTTTAGGTATCTCCCTGTTCCGGAACAGCGGATCCTCGGAACATAACTATGCATATGAAATAGTGGCAAAACATTATTGACGAGAATAATTAATTGAAGTATGCAATCGATGATGTTTGAATTATCTCGAGATCAATATCATCAGTCATGCTAAGAGTCATCGAATGATTAGTATTTCTCAATATTATTGTTTCCTCTACGTAGATGCAAAGCCCCCAAAATAAATATGCATATGTGTGCATGTGTTAGCTTCATAGGAGGGATAAATGAGTCATTTGGTTAGCCACCTTTGAAAGCTGGTTTGACTCATTCGATCTTTTCTTACCATGCTAATACATCATTATACTTCTTGGAAGCTTCTTAGGGAACCAAATACTTATTCTTTATGTTCTTTACCTAAAAGGCTTTGAGTTGGGACTTTTTCTGTTCCTTTCCTTTGGTTCCTTTTTTTTTATTATTAATCAGAATTTTTTTAATATCTTTTAATCAAATTTGAGCAGAGAATAAATAGAAAATTAGATATCTAATTTGGGTTTAGATTCTTTGAAATTCATGAGTAGCTTATCGAAATGATAATAACAACTATATTCAACCATTTAAGTCTGTATCAAATTCATACTCGATTTTAAATAGTTAGTGGAGGTAAGAAATCAAATGTCAGAGAATTTATTTTTAATAAATATTTTTTATTAAAAGAATTATACTATAGTTCTAATTATTTCTCGTTTGATCACCGTCTAAAACTAAATTTTGTATTGTATTTCACATCATATGACTAAGTGAATATGAACTGATTTTATCATCTAATGATATTATTAATCGATTTGGAAGAAATCTTCCAATGAAGTATAAATTTATACTAAATGGTTTGACATAATTTCCCAAGGTTCATGTTATTTTCTATAAGTGTGAATTTATAGCGAGGAGGAACTATAAAGCCAACCCCATCTATCATTTGTAAGGGAAACATCACATCGAGAGAAGCTCAACACTTGATCAATGTTTGATTGATTTGTGATGGAAACCATCACATCGATGGAAATTAAACTCCGTGCTCGTCCAATTGGGATCATGTGCTGTAGATTTACTTGTATATGTTTCATTTAAGAACCTTGATTGGATGCTTCGAAAAGTATATTTATATTTCTAGAAATATAATCATGTAATCCGATGTTGACCAACCAGAAATCGACACATGGGATCGTATACATAATGATTGAAAGAAAAGAAAAGAAAAGTATATTTATATTTTACATTGGGTTCATTCACCACTTGGCATTATCAAGTTCGAGTGGGTCCAATCGAGCTGGATTGGGAGAGGACAATAATGATAATGAGATTGACTTGAATTGACTCGCCAGTCAAGTTTCTTAACCCAACCCTGACCAATAGTTGTATCTTAATTGTTAGGGTTTAAAATATAGTAAACTTTTTAAATAAAATTTTAATATTTTGGGATTATTAGTCACTCATTTTTTTATGAGTGAATCTTCTATTTTATATTCGACAAATATTTATCATGTCTTCCTCCCTTACTAGTTTATATCATGCACTTATTAATACTTTGGATAATCCACTGTGTGGCAGATACATATCATATATTATAGAATTTTGAAGAGTTACAGTATAGGATGAGAAACTAAAGATGTAAATTAATAAAGTTTGAAGATAGATAAGGATGTGAAATGTTGCTTTTTTTGTGTTGTCGGACTTTAATAGAAGATCATGATAGAGAAATAATATTTCTGTTATTTCATATCCTCAATCAATTTATGATTTGAGAATTAATCACATATTTGATTTGATTGTGATTGATTGAGATTTTTTTTTCTCAAAATCTGTATAATTTTTTTTAATCTCAATAATATATATATATATATATATATATATATATATATGATTTCAAGTCAAATTGAGTTGATAGAAGGAGAAGGTCAAAACATACACTTTCTCTCATGTACATGTAGTAACACAAATATATGTTGCAGGAAATGTAGATCGCAGTCAAAGATGAATATAGAAGAGAATTAAAGATTGAGCTACATGTGTTGTAAGGGTCTGCTTGTTTGCTCGCAATTGCATGGAGAAGACAACTCTGAGCTTTGTGTACGCTTTATTGTCGGCGACCCGTCGAACCTGAACAGAGAGAGCAGCAACCATGTCGTCTTGCGTGTCTTCTGCGTCCTCTCCATAGCAACCACGTCCCTAGCCCTCGTCGGTGCACCCTGCATGGCGGTGACGTGGGAGTTTGTCAGGTCGTCTGATGTGAACTATGCAGGTGATCAGCGGAGATGGGACGGGACGGCTTCGGTAGATATGATCTTCCTCGGCTGCTGCAAATTCCATGTCACCGTAACCTAACCCTAGCTGGTACTGCTGCTGCGGCTGTGTGCGAGCTCGGCGTGCAGAGCCCACGGCACCGGATCACCCACCGCCCAGACTCCGAGAAGGATACTCGCGTTAGGGTTTCAGCGACCTGTCGGAAGTGGACAAGACGCGAGGTGAGCGTATTGCGTTTGGCATGGCGCCACGTGTCCTTCGCATTTAATACACGAGGATGCACCAAAGATACTGGAAATACTTCATGTACGAGTATATGTACGTTCTATACACATACGCATGTACGTACTAAACTATGCTCAGTACTTACGTCGTATATTATCTCAACCAGGGATTATTGAACCCACTATATCATATATTATATTTCATCACTGTCTTATTTGAGGGATTTTTTGTTAGATATGCTCCCGTCAAACTCGTTTATCAATAAAATTTAATAGACTCGAACACGAACCAAAGATTGACTTGTTGACTTCACGACTAAGATACATTTGGTCTTCCACGTTGATACATTCAAAGTCAACGAGATTCTTGGAACAGATGAGTATCCTCCCGTGCGTCACCATCTCATGCGCATGGCTGTTTCCACCTCATGCAGGTCAACCAAGCACGGGATGGTCAAATCCGGTGGGCGTTGACCAGGGAGACGAGTCAATTTAATTGAACAGCCAATCGAGTCAACAATTTTGACCATGGCTCCATTCACTCCACTGGTCGACGCGGGTTTCCCGAGAGTGTGAGACGAGTCGCTGCGCCGCCCAACGCACATCACGTAGGAACAAGGCTGAAATCGGCGCGATTGATTTGAGATGATAAAAGGGTCGGATGGAGTCAGATCTTGGAGCATTCGGATGGAGACGGGTCCGATAGTGTCACCCAAAGCGGACCCGTTTCGAGAGGCGATTGGTCCAAGAGAGCTCACCTAGTCGGATCCTCGAGGACGGGTCACACATCAGGGAGTTGTCTCAACCTGCAAGTAGGAAGCTTACAAACCGATGTATCGCCATCATCCCAATCATTATTGTATGGTCAGCAAGACACTAATTCATATTGATCATGAAAATATACACAAAGACTTTGATAATCGAAAAAATAAAATTTCCTCCATAAGAATATTATCAACATAAAAAATGGTCTTTTGCATGGACTTTTCAGCTACAATACGTAATGATAAGTGTTTCACTTTGTGCTCTTAAGAACAAGAATCACCACCTTGATCTCGTATGTGTGTACTCTTCCATCGAATGATCACTAAATCCTGGTGGGAGAAGCAAAATTAATGGCCGATCCTCCCATGGAGATGCACAAGTTGAGAATGAAGGTGGAAGTAGCAAACCTGTGTATTCATTCTATGGAGGGTTGCATCTATTTTGGTGGATGATCAATGGTATCATCCCCAATGGAAAAGGAGGATTCCTAACATAGATGGGGGACATGCATGCGATGATATAACTATGCATGAAATGACACCGACATGTTGATCAAGTTGGCCGTCACTTGACGCATGCGACATGGAGGAGGAGAATCCAAAATTTTCCATCCAACGCTGATGGGGACGACCAATTTCCCGACGTTGATGACGGGACAAAACGCCTCTTTTGAGCACGTTCGACACCAAAAGATGAGGCTCCGGTGGCTGACAAAGAGCTCGGCGTGGCCTCCACCGCTGTCACGGCGCCCGGGATGCTATTGGTCCGTCCCATCGCTGACTCAGCCGGGACCCACCGATGCCTCACATCCACCCACTTACGACAAGGTAGTCAAGTCGGAATAAGGTTATCAAGGATCAACGTTTCCTTCTTGATTTGGACACGAGAGATGTCATCGGAGATCGGTATATGGGAACAGGTCGATTAATTTAATCGAGTTTAATGTTCAATATTTTTTGTTTTTATATGATCAAATACTGTTAAGAGTTGGGGGTTATATAAGGGTTGTTCATAAACTGTTGAGTGAGATCTTCTTCCCCACCTTTATGTTTCTCAAGGATCATGCATTCAGAATGGGACAAAATCTAGCTTCACCTTTCCCACGGTTCAATGAATTTTTCCTCTCCCAGTGGTTTCTTCAGTCACTTTAATCATTGGACAATCTATTCTTGGAATCTTCTGCAACTAAAAAAAACAAAAAAAAGAAGAAGAAAGAAGAAAGAAGAAGGAAGAAGAAGAAGAAGAATCATGATTATGGGGGAAGCTAAAGAGTCGATGACACCTTTGACAAGAAATGAGTGCTTCATGAGTGAGCAGGAACTTTCCAATCTCATACACATCTATGCATATTATTATTGTATGTGTCAATCTCATGCTCAAGACTGATGATGCATGAAAGAAAGCAAACAGCTGCTTAGCTCACACAAGGCTCCAAAAGCTAATAAACAAGTGACTGATCTCACTGTCAGAAAAAGAAAGGTAAATCTGAGTCATAAACATGTGGACTGGCAGAAGTACACCAAGGATTTCAATTATATATCCCAGGCAAAAGCAATGCAAGCTTGATCAGGTGTGATATGATGTCCACTTTGGTGCTCTGGATAAACATAATTTGATGAGATAATTGCGAGCACAAAGATTGCTGATATATGATCTGACAAGAACAGTACAGGTTGGCTTGACTAGTTTTAGTCCTTACTGTGCAAGAAAATGTATGTTTATCATCAATATTTAAGGTGGGATTTCTCAATCAACCATGGAGAACAAACCTGAAAAAGGCTTAGCAAGTTCTTCAGGAATAATAAATCATAAAACTCCACAAAGAAAATGATCCATTAGGTTCTGTTGATCAACATATAGCATCAGGTTTTAGTTTCTAAAACATCACTGACATGTGATATAGCTCCTCCATAAATCGATTGGATACCCAACAGATATTTGAAGCTAGCAAGTGCAGTAGAAAACTTGGATGAAGCCATGCATGATGAAAAAGCAACTTTAGAAGAAGAATGCAAGGAAATGGAATTGCTTGTCGACAGCTCATTCTCGTGAGCCCACCTAATCTCTAGGACGTCTTTGGATTTTTATGCCCCACAAGAAATCCAAATCCAACAATCGAGATATCTCCTAGGTTTTCACATGTTTTTGGTCTTCCTTCCTTTCTCCTTTTCTTGCTCACAAGGTAAACAAAAAAGTCATGCGCAGGAAAACCTGGCTTTATCTTTCTAGCTCAAGTGTCATGATTCAGATCAGATTTGGACAGCACTAGCAGAAACCCCCCCAGCCCCCTTTCCTTGGTTATCCCTTTGGGATTGCAGGTATCCATAGACTTGTCGTCGTCGTTATCTTCGCATCATCTTTCAACACCACTGGATGGAGCTTAGAGGGAGGCTGAAAACATTCCCTTTCATGAACTACTGGTGATGGCAGCTTCAGGAATTGATTCCTCTTTCAATTATTGCACAGCTCCAATTATATACGATCAGATCTGCATACATTCTGAAACAATTTTGGTTGCATTAATAAGAAAAGATGTATACATGACTTTTGCAGGTCAATTGTAGAATTGATATTTGGTCAAGTGGACAGAAGCCAAGCCAAATCTGCACATCATTGACATCACCTAGACATTCTAGCTAGGTTGGCAAACTGCCCCCCACAATGGTCTCAAGATTTCCAGTTTTGTAGGCCAACCTTTTGCCTCTAATACTTTTGGGAATTAAAGATGACTTTTGACCCCCCCAACAAAAAAATAAAAATAAATTAAGTGTGAGAATAATTGCCTTTTCTTGATAAACACAAAGAAAGTAAAATGTATATGCTTCTCATCGACAAACAAATACTACACTGCTTACTTATTGGCATCATTTTTCATTGTTATCTTACTGGAAATAAACTGGTAATGACAAGTGGGTGAGTTGGGGACATCCAGATGCCTTTGTGATCTCTACTTCTTTTGACAGAAACACACCTTCCAGGAATCCTCTTGTCAGACTACTTTTATGCCCTACCTTGAATTCATCAGAACCTTCAACTGTTCATGTTTTGTCTCTCACATAGGTCATCAGAATCCATGCATGCATTTGACAGTCCCATGGAGATGCAGATATGCCTCCAACACCTTCCCACCTTCCAAGAATCCATTCGCAAAGTAAACTGATCCTTGTCTGCCTAACGCTGGATTCTAACCCCTCATGCAAGTGTGCCACATCTATTCACATTCTTCGTTCCGCCACCTCAAGTCGACTGAAGCCTGAGACCTTGTTTTCTATCGAGATCCAATTCCCATGCTTCACGCTTTTCATGTTCTTTGAAATCTTCGCCCATGACATGGAAGTTTACGCTGAATTCGGTGGCATGGGCAGGCACATATCCTTTATTCGCTATTCCCCATATCGGACAGCGTGGTTGTGCCTTAACGATAAGCCATCTTCTTCATCGGTGGTGCTCTCAACCTTTCATGGCTGTCGTAAGACATGCATGGCACCGATCGTGAACTTTCCTGCGATTCTTCTTGGGGATGCAAGAGAGGGTGTGATGTGGGGATGGAGAGTGGAAGAATAACCCTCAGACGTGGCCCTCTTGATGGCAAGTGCAGCTAATATTCACGCTCTTGCATGTGAAAAGGCGTTAGCTTTCGGCGGCTTTAGCTTTGATGAGGTTCGAATCTCACTGTCCATGGCACGCACACATATGACCGCCAATGTCTTCCGGTGTTCTTATTCCCAGTGGTCTTCCCATGGTCGGCCGACGACTCTCCATGAACCGAGGGATCTCATGCAAACAGTGTCCCCATGAAAACCTTCTTCCTCCTTGAAGTTTTAGTGGCTAAATGACTGGTGAAATGAAGCTTCACTAAAACAGTCTCTCCATCGTTCATCTTCTGGGCCACAATTATAGAAGACTGTACACTCAGCATTCCGGCCCAATGGGCCGTGGGCTTTTCTTTTCTCTGCTCCTCTTAAAATCTTTTATTTTTTTTTTGAAAATGATAAATGAGGAAGACAAAATTTGAACTTGGAATCTCATGATAAACTATCATAATTTTCTCAGCTAATAATACCTGCACAAAATATTTTGGATGAGAATTTAAACCCTAGCGGATCGGGTACACCATCAATGTTTTAGATGGTGTGATCCGCCTTAATTCTCTGGTTATCCGAAGACATTAAGTCGGATGTTGCTGCGATCGCATTCCAACGGTATTTTTGTATTCCTGCGGTCGGACCTACCTCCGTCCAAAAGATAAGCGATCGCAAACGCGTAGAGAGCGTTCGGTTATCGTCACCGGCTAAACACCGCATCCCGCTGCCGCCTTGGGAGAAATCCCAATGAAGTCCGCGCGCTTATAGCGTTCTTCGCTCTTCCCTATCAAATCTAAAAGCCCGCCCTTTTCTTTCTTTCCCCAAATCTGATCCCACTCCTCTCTCTCTCTCTCGGTCTCCCCGCAGCCGTCGGCGAAAAGGTTGGTAGCATTGATCCGTTAATTCTTGCTGTTGTTGATCTCGTCTCGAGTTTCGGCGTCTCCGGACATGCCGTTCGATGTTGATCGAAGCTTTTCACGACCGGTTTTCCCTTTTTTTCTCTTCTTGCATCGTGAGGGTTGATGTGCATATCGTTTGGGATAGTCGGTTGATTCTGATGTTTGTTTCGAGTGTTTGGACGCATAAATCAATTTTCTGCCTTTCTTTCTCCTGCCAATTCTTGCTATTGGTGAAATTAGGGTTTGCTTGAAATGGAGCTTTGTTCACCTGGGAACATGAACCGCGTGGCTATTCTATATTTCTCGTTCACCCGTGTCGTGGTTTATGTAATCTAATAATCAAATGTATCTTCCTTCTTTTTCCTCTAAAAACGTTTTCTTGTAGAAAAAAAAATGGGATGATTTTCGGCCTCCTTTCTCATGTCTTTTTGAAGGTTGTATCTTGGCGAATAGATCAAACAACTTCGCGTTCGACCATCTCTGTTAGAGGTGTGGACAATGGGGGAAGGAGGTGGTTCTAGAGAAATGGCTGTCAAGAAGAGTGTTCTGGGTGATATAACCAACATTAATGGCAAGAGAAGGTTATCTTCGGATTTAGAAACAAATGTTGCAAGACACAATGTTGGCAGGAAAGGGGGAGGACTTAAAGATGCCAGTTTTGATGAACAATTAGCTGGAGATGCAAGGGCTTCCATGAAACGGAAGGACAAAATCGATGGTGTAGCTGACTTTTTGGTTGATGGTAAAGGGAAAGGCCTCTATTCCTTTGATTCTAAGCAGGCATGTCAACTTGTGACTTCGGATTCTAAAGGAATCTTTGTCTATGGGCTTACTGAAGCTGACAAGTTAGGGCAAGGCTACAGTGATTTTGAGTCTGTGCCTGCCCATTGTGATAAATCAAGTGAGACCAATACCGAAGACGACTGTCTAGAGGATGATGAGACTGATAGTGCTGATTCCTTCAGATATTCCTTTCGGGCTAAAAATGATGTCAGTAAATCTACTGCTTCAAATTGTTCTGGTTTGCATTTTGCAGCAGTAAAAGAAAGCAATGTTGACAGTGGTGAAGTTCCCAGCAATGTTCGACTAGGTAAATCAGGCTTCTCGAAGTGCTTGAAGCCGTCTGGGTCACCGGATATCAAAGCAGATGATGGGTCAGATCCTATTCATGGTATTTCAAATTGCAGTGAGATCAGCATGCCAGAAAAATCTTGTAAATGTTCCTTTTGTCTTAAAGGCAAGTTACAATCCCTATCTTTCTGATGGATCAAGTGTGGACATTATATAGGTTGTGCCATTTACCAATTGAAAATTTTCTATAATAATTTATGTATTTGTTGTCTGATTATGGTTTATCATGTCAATGTTATGTCATCAGCTGCTTACATGTGGGCAGACCTACACTATCAGGATGCTCGAGGAAGACTTGCTGGTAAGCCTGTGCTATGCATCCATGGAATACTTAGAGACAAGCTAGATTTTTTTTGTGTGTAATTCTTCCTTCACAATTGTTTTAGAAGGAAACATATTGTTATATTGATTTTTTGTACCTTATTGCGTTTATTAACTTCACTTGTTTGTCTGTAGCATTGAAGAAAAGCAAAAGGCTTGCGAGGACCTTAGAAGTAAGAAGTTGCAGCAATAACCATAACATCAAAGCCATTCAACAGAGCACAAAAAGATCGTCTGAATTGGAATTTGAATTAACTCAACAATGGAGATCACTCTTCCTTCGAACAGAGAATGCCCTTGTGCTTGAAACAGCCCAGCTTGTAAGTCATCTTGGCCTCCTTTCTTTTGATTTGTCTACTCAGTACATGGTAAGAATCTTGGTAGTGTCATAAACAAATTTAACACCAAGGATTTCTCAAAGGCTTTGGATAGGAATCTGATGTAGTTTAAGAAATTTTAGACATCTTGAGTGAAAAGATTTTGTTTTTTTTTTTCAAACAAGTTACACATCTACCATTTCTTATACTATTGTATAAATGCCATAAAACAACCTCATAGGACCCCTTGATTATACATTTGATGCTCTTTTGCTACATGTCAGTCACCTTGGCTCTCTCTCTCTAGTTTATCAAGAAAGAAAAGGAAACTGCATTCTTTGTCCAACAGATTTGCTTTTGGTTGGCTATTGGAGGTCTGATTTGTTTGATGATATGTTTCTCATTATTATGAGTGATAATTAGCATTTAGGAATTGTTTATTATCCTATATTAGACTGTCATTTCATTCAGTTCACATATAAAAGATTTTTATTCCTGGTAAAAAGAATCTTTAAGAGTGAAGATTAAGTTTTCTCACATTATAAGCGAAAAGAGGTACCTCACATTATAATGGGGAAGGAGGCCACCATGACTTGGTATTTTTTCAAATTTGTTCTGAAGCTTCTCGCACGGCAAAGAATCTGTATCTCTACTCTAAAGTCTAATATCCCGTGGCGACTCTCCGTTCCTCCTCTCCTTCTTTTCTCCACTTGTCTCAAACCTTATAATCCACTAATTAGCCAACGCAGCTTGGATTTTCATTCATTGGCTAATATGGCCTGACATTTCAATTGTATCATTGAATGTTGAATCTGTTTTTCATTTTTGGATGCTTTGGTGATGAGATAATGTTAAAATGGTTAATAAATAATTAAAATAATTAATGATTAATAAATAAATTTTAAGGATATTATAAAGTGGCACTATAGAAATAAAGAAGATAGCTAAGAAGAGAAGATGGAATTTCTTCCCCTTTTATTTCTTTTCCTTTCATTTACACACACACACACACATAATATGCTTCTAAATTACTAGAGTTCCACAAAAAAAAAAAAGATTTCCAAAGTTTTATGATTTATAATTTCACTTAATGTTTTCGCTACTCATAATATTTTTAATAAAATGTATTAGTAATATGATTATTATCTACTGCTCGTGATGTATCAGAAAGTGCTGCCTCTTGACTCTTGTAACAACCTTGCTCAGTGATGTGCAAGGATAGTGCTTTCTGTTCTTTGTGCTTTAGTGCAAGTGCTACAATACTGCTTCTCATGACAACCTCATTTAGGTGAACATCATCCTAATGCAAGATTTAAGTTATGCTTATTAACTGGATTAGGGGTATAGGGAATAAATTTGGCACTTCACACTCATTATCTTAGCAACCATGAGATCCTTTTATACAGTTGTGTAAATCTTTAAATCAAGGTCTGTAATACCGTACCGTACCGGAGTTTCGACCTGGGCTCGGTACGGTACGGTATGGGTGTACCGAGCACTGTAGCAGTGCTGTAGTGCTACAGTGCTACAGTGCACTGTAGCACTGTACCGGTCGTACCGCCCGGTATCGGGCGGTCTGCGTACCGGTAACCTGTCGAACCGGTATGTATCGCCCATACCGGACGGTACATATCGAAACGACAGACCTTGCTTTAAATAAGCGAAGCACATGTTTGTTCATGGTTCATTCCTAGTTCAATAGGTATAAAAAAGAAGTGACTTGAGACAAGAGGTGAAAAATATGGACCAGGAATGCATGTAGGAGTGATTGAAAATGCAATGTCTCTAAGCCTGTTGTAGTTCATCAACGTTATATTCATCTTTGGTAGAAACCCTCTTAGTTTTTTCATTTTTAGTTTGAGCATGCAAACCCCTCTAAGCTTTATCTATAAATCTCAGATGTCTGAGTGTTATTAATATTTAAGAAAAGGGGGTCATTAGTTTTACGTGATGATAGACTTTTTGACAATGTTAAGCTCTGTGTTAACTTCAAAGTTACATTTGCTTGTATGTTGTTGAGCTTATTTCTTGTCTGGCCTCTACAGCATGCCAACTTTCTCAGGCTGAAAGAGCTGAGAGAGATATGCAAGAGAGATTTGGAGGCCATCAGCATGGTTCCCTCAGACAAATAAATCCAAGTCTGTCAGTTGAAATAAATTAAGTTGATTTGCAAGGAAGATTGAAATGGAGCATCAATTGAAATTTTCACCCAAGAATGGATTTGATTCTGTAAGATTATTTTTAAAATGTATGTAACATTTGCTGGTCATATTTATCAGATTGCTTAATGAAGTCAACATTCTCTAAGCAATTGTTTATCATATGCTGTGCCTCTTTTCTTAGCACAAGGTTTCTTTGAAATATTGATGATCCATGAAGCATCTCATTCTTGTTGTATTCTTTCTTTAGGATTGGTCAATTTGTCTCTTGGTTGTGCATATATCATTTGTTTATAAATATCAATTAATAAAGGAATATTAGAAATTGTAGCTAAAAAGAAAGGTGATGAATTTGAATGGAAATCTTGAAGATGCAAGAAAAAAATACATAATATCCAGGTGAGATAAGAGAATTTATTAGTATTACTGATGAAGTAAGCCACAAAAAGCTCAGTTTAAGTAACATATTAACCCAATTCGAGCAAGTTATTTTTTTTCATAATTTGTATACTAAAATACCATTGTTAAAGAACATTTGGACTAAAGAAGATTAGTCACAATAAACTTTGACCATATGGGAATCCAACAATGGGGAAGGACATGATAAAAAAGGATTGCTTTAACTTCAAATACATCCAATCTTATCTTATATATCTAATTTGGTCTGTCAAGAACTTTAAATAGCTTCTGTTTCTTGAATCAGCCGCTCATAATTCATATTGTATGCTTTTACTATCTATAATCTAGAAAGAGAAAGGCAAAGTAGTAACTGTAAAGAATAAATTGCATCCATTGTCATGTCATATATATATATTTTTTGCATATGACAAACCAGACATTTATTTTTGTAAATAGTAAACAATTGTTTTTTTACCCGAATATTCTTAAACATCACTATCTCGAGCTCTCATAAACTTGATGAGTAGGGCTTTTAACATTGTCTTATTTTCTCATAATTTAAAGAGGAAAAAGGGGGAAAAGAAAGAGGATTTTTTATGTGATAATCCAAACCATTAATACTAGAAAGGAAAAAAAGAAAATGCAAGAAGCGGATTTTTTTTTGGGTCTACCGACATTGCAATTTCCTATATTTTTCGCAATTTAGAAAGCAACAGAAGGCAAGACGTAATTTAAATGGAAATCTATCTTCGACAAACTTTTACTCACCCGAGTCAGGGCCCACAAACCAAAAATACCCGTCTCTGCAGTGTGATGGACCCACCAAGCTCAGTGCAACCCCCTGATCCGCTATCCGTTTCGTTGTCGACGCGAATTTTGGAGCGATCATTAACCGTCAGGTTGAAGAATCCTTCGAGATTCGTGCAGATCCAACCCTTCTTATTCTTTAGTCTCGCCTCAGGCGACTGCTTTGACCTTCTCCCTGCAAAGGCCGATCCTTTTCTCCCGGGCGGCCGTTTCGGCAGCGTCCATTAGTCGCGACGTGGGCTCTCGACTGTCGTATTCGCCGGAGGTAATCCCTGCACTGCTGTGCCTCTCAGAAAAGCTCACTTTTTCCTTCGTTGTCCTGCGTTCCTTAATCCCTGTGCCCTCTCCTTGTTCCACCTGGAGTTCACGGGACTGATTTCTCTCTCTCTCTCTCTCTCTCTCTCTCTCTCCAGTAAATCACGTAAATTTGGGGCTCGCTTGGTTCGTATCCCGCGCTCAAATCATCGGTCGATGATGAAAAGTTTGATCTATGATGATTCGGGTTTTGGTTTTCTATGCCTTCATTTCTATACCCATGTTTGACGGCGGGACTCGTTTTCACTCATTATCTGCAAAATGATTCGATGATATGCGAAAAAAAAAGGCAGTTTGATGATTCTTGGAGCGCATTTTTTCATTTGGAAGGAACTCCTGATTCATTGATTAATTGGGAAAATTTTGGGCTGTGGAAATAGCTCAGTAAATTATCTGCGTCTGAGTTCTAATTTTTGGTAGATAACGAAAAGCGACGTAACAACCAAATTCCTCTGTCTTATTAAAGCTTTCAGGATTGGGTTTAATGGTAAAAGAATATCACAATTAAGATAAATATACCAATAGGTGTTGATATCCAAGACCGGCAATATTTGATCATAGAGAAGTGACTAATGATCAACCCCCGTGATCCAAGATGCTGCTTCTAAAGTCAAGCCTTCTTCGTGTAAGAGAAGTGGGTTGTCAAGCATGATGATTCATTGTAAGACAATTCTTGTCCACTGGAATAGATAGCCAGGGTTGGCAAGACAGATTTTCATTGTAAGAGAAGTGGCTTGTCAAGGATGATGATTCAATGATTTATTTGTGCAGTTGAAGTGGATTATCATTGTGGATGGTGAGAAACCATTCAACTATTAGTTGGGTAATTAGAACGACTACAATGTTGGGATGGTGTTACTTGGATCTATGATGATGATCCTCAAGAATATAAGACCAATCCTTATCTTGGTGAACTTTGAGTATCTAGGTATATGACCGAGTTCATGGGGTAGTGTAAGGTGATTTTAATCTTTGATTAGCTTTGTTTTTCTAATATCCAACCTATGGTATTGCAATAATCCACATTTGGACGGAGAAAGAAAGAATGATCCTCACACATATATGAAATGTATGATTTGATTATCTAAATGTAAATATTTTAGGCCATGACAAGGTTCAGTCTCAACCAGTGATTGAAAAAGGCGCTTGGGCGCTCGCCTAGGCTCTCGGGCGAGACAAGGCGAGGCCCGAGCGCCTCGCTAATCTCCCAGGCGGCGCGCTTCAAACAGGCGCCGCCTGGGCACTCGCCCGAGCCCAGGCGTTGGGCACTTCGGGCGAGCGCTTGGGTAAACCAAGGCGACCGAACCAGGATTTTAGGTCTGGTTCGGTTGGTTAGTTGGTTCAATCGAACCAACTAAACTGATATAACCCTTACCCAACCCTAACCCGCTGTCGCTGTCGCTGCCGTTGCCGCTCCCGATCTCGCCGCTGTCGCTGCTCGCAAACGCTGCCGTTGTCGCCGCTGTCGCTGCTCGCAAACGCTGCCTCTGTCGTCGCTCGCGCCTCTAGGTTCATTGATAGAGGACCTTTGTGTCTTGCATATATGACAAGGGTCGAAGTATTAGGACATTGTTGGGGTATTCTTGTAATGACACTAAATTTAGATTTTAGAATGGTGTTCTAAGTATCTAATATTTTGAGGATCCAAATCTTTAATTTTGCAATCTTACAAGGTTATATATGCACTATTTTGTTCAAATTATAAAGGAATTAAAATCATGAGTCATACTAAGGAATTTTAGAAAAGAGTTATCGAAAGTAGGATAAGATTTGAAATAAATATCTCTGGAAATCAATTTGATTTTATGTCTGGAAAATCAACCATAGACGCTATTTATTTATTAAGACAATTAATAGAAAAGTATAAGGAGAAAAAGAAATATTTGCATATAGTTTTTATTGACTTAGAGAAAGCCTATAATAGAATTCCCGGAGATCTTTTTTGGTGGGTTTTAGAAAAGAAAGGTATATCTACTAATTATATTGATGTTATTAAATATATGCATGATGATGTAGGTACTAGTGTTAGAACAATAAGAGTGTGTCTATTGGATTTCCTATTAACCTAGGATTATATCAAGGATTCACATTAAGTCCCTATCTTTTTACATTGATATTAGATGAATTTATTAGTCACTTATGTAATAGACCTCCCTGATGTATGTTATTTGATGATGATATTGTTTTAGTTGATAAGAGCCTAAGTGGAATTAATTATAAGCTTGAGATATGGAGGTAAGCCTTAGAAACTAAAGGTTTAAGATTAAGTAGGACTAAAACCGAATATATAAAATGTAATCTTAGTGATTTTAGAAATAGACTGAAGAATAAAGTTAAATTGGATGGACAAGAAGTCGTAAGTAAAAAATTCTAGGTATCTTAGATCAATTATTCAACAAGATGGAGAGATTAATGAAGATATTATTCATAGAGTAAAAATAAGATGGATAAAATGGTGAGGGGCATCCGGAGTCTTGTGTGATCATCAGATACCTGTGAGATTAAAAGAAAAATTTTATAAGACAATTGCGAGACCAATAATACTTTCTAGATTTGAGTGTTGGGCAGCAAAGAAACAATATACACAAAAAATTTGTGTTGTCGAAATAAGAATATTGAGATAGATATGTGGAGTTACTAAGAAAGATATGGAAAAAATATTTTTTCTTCGTGAACAATCAAGTATCGTTTCGATAGAAGATAAGATGAGAGAAAATTATTCAAGATGGTATGGGCATGTATTTAGGAAACCTTCGAATGCGATAGTCAGAAGAGGTAAAATGATTAATATTAGTGATACGAGGAAAGGTAGGGGAAAATCTAAAAAGACTTTAATAGAAAATATAAATAAATATTTAAGTATTCTGAATTTAACTAATGGGTTTTTACAAATCTCAATGGCTATAAAAGATCCATGCAGTCGACCCCAAATAGTTGGGATTTACGATTTTGCTGTTGTTGTTGTTGTAGCATGGTGTTTTAAGTATCTCATACTTTGAGGATCCAAATCTTTAATTTTGCAATCTAACCCCAAATAGTTGAGATTTACGATTTTGTTGTTGTTGTAGAATTGTGTTTTAAGTATCTCATACTTTGAGAATCCAAATCTTTAATTTTGCAATCTTACAGGGTTATATATGCAATAAAATCCTTTTTGTGGTTTTATTCTTTTATTTTGGAGATCAGCTCCTCATTGATTCTTCTGTACTTCATTTGTCCAGGAAACCTCTAAAGAAGTATGAGTTCAGTGATGTATGAGGCCATTGGTTCTGAAGAGAGTTCATTCTCTGAAGAACAAAGGGCAAAGGTAACTCTGATCAACAACATGATCATCTTTCTTTTCTTAATTTAAAACAAGAAAAATGAATGTTTTAGTTGCCTTATGTATTATGTGTTCTAGATAAATGAAGTGAGGGCATCCTTAGGAAAATTGCCAGACAAGTTATTTCTTTATTCTTCCGATGCATCGCTTGCAAGATATTTGACAGCAAGGAACTGGAATGTGAAGAAGGCAACTAAAATGTTGAATGACACTTTGAAATGGCGGCTTGAATACAAGCCGGAAGAAATTCGTTGGGTGAGTCTTAGAAATTCATCTGGATTTGCATGAAAATTATAGTTAGACAGTTTGTCATTACTTCTGACGATTTCTGTGCATATAGCTAACTTGTAATTTGTGGTTACTGTCATTGAGCATTTGGTTTTCTCTCTTTCCTTTCTGGCATGAAACTTGTATTATCACATCATGTCTGCAAATCTTCATCTTTCTTTTATCTTGTTCTTTTTCTCTGAACTTGGTTATTTCTAGGATGAAGTGGCCCATGAAGCTGAGACAGGAAAAATTTACCGATCAAGTTACTCAGACAAGTATGGGAGAAGCATTCTTGTAATGAGACCCGGTCGCCAGGTTCGATGAATCTACTTCCATTGCTTGTTTCCATCTTACAGAGACTACTAGTCACATGAATTTTGCAAGTTGATGTTTGCTAACTTGATTCCTTATTTTTAACTTCAGAACACAAAATCGACCAAGGGTCAAATTAGATACTTGGTATACTGTATGGAGAATGCAATTCTAAATCTGCCACCTGATCAGGAACAGACGGTTTGGCTCATCGATTTCCAGGAGTTCAACTTGTCAAATATATCATTAAAGGTCACAAAAGAAACAGCTGATGTCTTGCAAAACCATTATCCAGAAAGACTAGCCTTAGCAATACTCTACAATCCCCCAAAGTTCTTTGAGCCTTTTTGGATGGTGAGTATTCTTTTCTGAAGAAAGAATAATAGATCTTCTAATAGATTCAAGTAAGGTTATGTGCATTTATCTAGACTAATAAGTTTCATGTAATCTAAAACCGCATTGTCTATGTTGTTTTAAGTTTTCTAAGATTGTTTGGCAGATGGTGAAACCCTTTCTGGAGCCAAAGACCTACAGAAAAGTTAAGTTTGTGTACTCCGATGACAATGGCACCAAGAAGATCATGGAGGACCTTTTCAACGTGGATGAACTTGATTGCGCATTTGGGGGTAACAACCAAGTCAGTTTTAATATCGATGATTATGCTGCTAGGATGAGAGAAGACGACAAACGGATGCCTTTGTTGTGGAAACGACCAAATTCTTCATCGTCCGACAAACAGTTGCCGGCTACCACACCTGATGTTAGTCTTGGTAAGTCAGCATCAGACTCGGATGAACCTGAGAAAGAAATTGATGGCCAGGTAAGAAATAACTGAGATGAAAACTTTACCTGAGGAAGGCGTAGCAGATCGGAGTGGGTGCATTCCATGAAAATATTAGCAAAGGAAGATATTGACGGTGTATGAATAGATTATTTGAGTTGTTGATATTGGCACTGTAAGCTACTCTGTCAGTTGTGAATAATACTAGTGCAAATAGATGATTTGAGTTGTTGATATTGGCACCGTAAGCTACTCTGTCAGTTGTGAATAATACTACTGCAAGCTTCAAATCAGCTTAAAAGTTCTTATGAAAAAATAGTACATGGTGCATCAACTTTTTGGATGGGAATAAAAATTCGACAGCTTTCTCACCTTTGCTTAACAAAAGTTTGCAGGTATACCATTGTAGAAAATGGAAGTGACTACTCTATTAAGATCATACAGGATGTTGGATCAACTATGCAACAGTAGTTGTTGAGAAGGGCTATGGCTTTTTGGAGATGAAGAATTTACCCCACTATGGAAGTGTAGAAGCCTAGTGGTATCGCAACATATAAAGATGATGATCATATGCTGGAGATATCAGTATTGTCCAATAGAGGACTAAGTGCATTGTGATCACAGCAACTGTTACTGACTGATGACTGTGACCATACCTAAAATTCCAGTGACTTGTTGCTCCGAGTATGCAGTTTTTCTGCAAGCAATCTGGTGATCTCTATGGCTCCCGTGTGCAGTGTGGTGCTCCATTGGAGTTCAGTCCTGCAGTGCAGTGCAGAAACATCACAGGGTCATTGTCACACTTTATGATGCAAAGCAGACACAAAGGTGGAAGTGCTGCACCATGCTGTAAAAGCTTTATGCTTCCGAGAGACTTTTGATCCCACTGGTGATGTCATGAACTAATAAAGTCTTGTTCAAGTGGGTGGCCAATGTGTCACCTAGCCTCATGGAACTTTAGATGTTTGCAGTAAAGCAAGGATTTGTGGATGGCGATCATTACCCTATAGAATTTGCAGCATCATACCTAAACCATATCTTTATGACTGTGTCTTCTGTGCTGACCATCTGCCTCAGAACTTTGGGTTCAGAGCTGTGAATGCTCTGATTATGATGTGAAGAAGAGAAAGTGGGTGAATAAATAGCTTCAAAGTTTACAGGAGTAATAGTCAAAACATGTATAACATCACGTCACTTATTCTTTGATCCTTTTAGATTGGAAGGCTCCATGATGTCAACCTCTCTAAGTGTACCACCACATAATATACATATATACATAGAGAGAGAGAGAATAAGAATAGATACATTGTATATAATTATGAAGAAAAAGATAGTAGTACAAATGGGACCAGTTCTTGAGTAGACTCAAACCATCACATCAAGTCTTGACTCGCACAACAGTCGCTTCCATGGCAGTATCGACATCTTAAGCTCATGTACTTACTGTATATTAGACGCCAATCCATGTCATGCTTGGCATGTTTCTTATTACTTCCTTATACAGCCGAATGCAAGTGCATACCTCAAAATAGTCAATATATTTGTCGATTCCATTGGGAACAACAAACAAATTTTACCCCAATAATTTGATGCCAACTCCATGGAATCATTGATAGCGAACCCACACCAACTCCCAAGTGATATTTTAATATTCTTATTAAAAATACTATATAAAATAACTTATTTAATATATTAATATTTTAGATATACAAAAAAGTATTGAATACGTGAGTAGACCATATATGTTCAACTAAACTCCACCATTTCATCTTCCCAATTTGTTTCCTTGTCTGCTTCGTCACATAGGTACAAAAATGTCGAAACATGATCAACCCACTATCACCACATCAATGGGTTCCGTCTCTAATCTTCCCCAACATAGTCAAGAAGAAGGAAAAAAAAGCATACGTTCATATTAATCGTTGTCACCAACTCATCATCCATGAGTATGCTTCATTTGTCCGATCTCTATACTTGGTGTCTTTATGTGCATACACCGCTGAAAGAAGTGAGTGCATAAATATGAATCCTATTTGATCTCATGTAGAAATCACGTTAGTACAATTTTAATAATATTTTTTTTAATAATAAATCATGAACTTATAATAAACTATCCAAATCTTTATCAGTCAAACTAACTAACAATTTAGACAAAAAAACACAATTAAATTTTATTAAGTTATCTGTTCGTTCAAAACTAATAAAACACATACACATACATATATATTTAAAATAATATTATAATATTTTTTTAAAGATATACAATATATGCAGTACCGAATGGTATCATCCGGTACGAGCGGTACATACCGATCCGACGGCATATCAGTGGATCGCCCGGTACTGTTACAATGAATCACTATAGCACCGCTACCGTACTATAATAATGAAAAATAAAAATAAAATTATTCAATACATCGGTACCGTACCATACCGAGCCCGGGTCGAAACGTCGAGACAATACAGTACGATGAACCTTGATTTTTTTTATAATAATATTAAAATAAATATTTAAACAAATAATGATAAGGGGACGATCTTAACATCATTCAATCCATCTGATTGATTTTTTGAAGAATTGAAGGTCAGTAAAAAAGTAATTAAACTTAAAATAGTTTAATTCGACTAACTTTAGTGATATCAAACCATGAAATAAATAATTTAGATAAAAAATAATAATTCTTACTATTATGTATTTATTTGTTTGACCGATAGGTAATTTTAATCTGATTTTCATGACTATGATTTGAATAAAATTCATCAAAATAAAAAAAAATTCAGATCGAATGAAAACAAATTGGAGTAGAAGCTCACAAGAATAATACCATTTTATACACCGAAAGGATTATGGTGTTATATAAGAACAAATCACCCATTGCAAGCGAGAGAACGAACAGAGTCGGTAATAGATGCTCAAAATGGAGACTTGTAGTACACAAACGAATCATGCCACGTTGTCAAACTTGACTCATTCTAATCATACATTCCCCGTGTCGAGTTCATCAATGCATCTCTTTAGATCACTTAATTGCGGTTCGATGCGTTTGGGTCGAGTTCCAATATTCAAGACGAAGAGGGGATAGACGGTTAAAAAGGACGGATCAATATTGAACGGTCCAGATCTATTCTCTTCTCTTTTATCTCCCCACACGCGGTTTCTGAAACCCCCACTCCCTCCTCTGCTCTCTCTCTCTGCTCTCTCTCTCTCTCTCTCTCTGGTCAGTGGTCCCGTCACCGCCTCCTCACCGCAGTTTCCTGGCCTCCCAAAGAAGAGAAGAGGCGACGAAGATGTTGCTGGGGAAGCGGCCGAGGCCTCCGATAAGGCGGACCACGAGCTCGACGGAGTTCGATGCCGGCGTCCTCTTCGACGTGGAGCCCCCCGAGCCGTTCCCTCAGGACGGGATCGGTAGCCGCCACCTTGAGCCACGGCACGGCGCGGCGGAGGTGGCGCAGAGGACGGTGGGAAACGGGGCGGACTGGCGGGCGGCGAGCTACGTGGGGTCCATGCTGTCTCCCCGTGGCGGCGTGCACAGGAGGAACTCCGGCGACTTCGAAGCCGCGGCGAGGACGGCGCCCTTCTTGAGGGCCTGCGGCCTCTGCAACCGCCGCCTCGGACCCGGCCGCGATGCTTATATGTATAGGTACTTCTCTCTGTTACGACCTTTTCTACTAAGAGTTCCTTTTTTTTTTTTTGGTTTGCTTGATGATTTCCAGTTCAAAGATTGATTTTTCCCCCACCTAAACTTAAGTAATCGATTCTTCTTTTCTCGGCACATACTCGTTCATGGTTTTTCTGCTTGTAGATTTTTTTTTGGTTCTTTAAATGCTTACTTTTGTTCATCTTGATATGCTACTCGGTTTCATCGTCTCTGTTTTTACAAGGTCTAATTTTGTTGATGGTTTGAGGAGTTTTAGTTTCAACTTAATTGTTTTTCTTCTATATTTTGATGATTATTATAACTGTCCATTTTCTTGATTTGTTTGTTCGAATAGATTTACTAAAATCTAATTAGTTGTACCATGGTTACTGTAGATAGATAGGAAGTTTCTACTTCAGATCTCATTGGATTTTGTAATGAGTTACAGATCTTATCTTAAATTACCCTCCTTCGAGGAAGAATTAGATTTATCGTAATTCCAGACTTCCATACATCTTATTACCCAGTCTGCACTAATCATGTCTGTGTTTTGGATCCATGATATTTGAATCTCATCAACTTCCTTTTCCTCATTAGTCATCTTATATATGTCTTTGCCTGCATTTTATTTCACTAGTGTTATAAGCTACATGTCTTGTACAGATTCATATTAATTCAACAGAGAAAGTATTAGACTCGAGCAACTTCCATGTGATCATATCATTGTTTGGTTCCATGATATTTGCATCTCAGCAACTTCCTTTTCCTCATAATTCAAGAAATCTTTTTTTCCTTTCCATGCTTCTTAGTGTTAAGAGTTTTATGTCTTATACTAATGCAAAGTAAATAAATAGTGTTATGAGTTGCATGTCTTATAAATGAAAAAAAAAAAAAGCTGATTGGTCTTTCATATATTCTCCGGGACTAAGACCTAATTTTCTCATGTGATTCAGATGTTTATGGAATTGGCATCAAATGTTTGGACTGTGTTCCTACAAGTTATCTATGTGCATGTATATTCTCTTGCATTTTTCAGGGGTGAAGTTGCATTCTGTAGCCTCGAATGTCGTCAGCAGCAAATGAACCTAGATGAACAGAGAGAGAAATGCTCCCCGACTTCCATGAAGGATACACCCTCTCCTGCCGATGACACTGAACAATCTGGCAATGGCGGAACAGCCACGGCTGCTTAAGCTTTTGGCTTCTTTGTTTATAGAATTCGCAAAGGCTCCTAAGAAAAGATTGCAAATGTTATAATGCAATCAGATGAATATTGTGGGGTTTTATGGGTTTCTAGCATCAACAAACTCATCAGGATAAGAAGTGTAGACTTGATGTTGTTGTGTTTTCAATCTTCTTGGCTTTTATGAGAAGTAATATGAGACCCTACACTCTCTTCTAGATTCCTCTGTTCCTCTGTAAAATGATACTCTCTTTTTTTAATGGAATGTTTATCTACCTTTTGAGTTTTGTTAGAATCAAATGATTCCCCATTCTTCACTTTGATTCCTGATGATTTCTTGCTGATAAACTTTGTTTAGGTCAGTGAATGATTTGAGTGAAGATAGAAAAAAACATCCTTTTCCATGAGAATCTCCAACCTTTGTGTTAAGTGTCATTGTAAATGGTGATACCTGCCTGGAAGAAGATGGTTTTCTTTTAGTTTTGAGCAGATCTCAATCATATGTTGTATTAGGTGATCATATTTGGCCTTCCAGTTTAATTGGCAGATGGTTATTATCAATCAGGTGATTTATGTATGGCAATCAAGAGATCTTTTCAGGAATATTATTGTAGAGCCAACAAAAAATGGACTGGAGTTACAAGCTGTTGAGAATAGAATATGAGCATATTATCTTGAAGACAAAAGTTGAATGAAGACATCAAGGACATGTAATTCTGCTTCTAAGAAAATTATTATTATTTTTACCAAGTCTTAATCATATGTATAAATTATACTTCCTCATATTGGTCTTCTAGATAATTGCATTATCAATTAGGTGATTTCTATAGGGTAAACCTGTATATCCATTCTAAACATTTGCTTATTTGCTAGAGAAAAGATTGGATGAGTACATTGTTCTTCTAATATTATCAATATTTTTCATTATAAAAGATATCCAAGTACAGTATCATGAATCATGATCTTAACTAACATGATCAAGTTTGACACCAGCAAAAAATAAAAAGTACTAACAATCCATCACTCTCACAAAATAATACAATTAAGTAGTAAATTAACTTATCCAACCATAGTCTTGTGATTCAACTACAATGCATCTCAACCAGCAAGATTTCTTGATCTTATTGTTAATCCCCCAGCAGAGTGGATAAGGCTATCTGATGAGAAAATCCACCAAATATACGAACAAATAAATCACAACAGTTGGAAATGTAGTGGAAAACACAGCTACTGTTCATCTCACTCCGAGGGTACATCGAAGGCTCTGCTCCTTTACTTAGAACGAAGGACTCCCAATGGCGGCGAAGGCTAATCACGGCACCTGCTAAATTATTATTATCATTATCACAGTGGTGGAGAACAGGAATCATCTTGTGGTGGGATCAGTGTCAGCTCCCATGCTGTGGGGTTCAGACGTATGGAACTGGGAGAGAGAATAAGGCTGTGTGTGTGTGTGTGTGTAAAGGGATTCTAGAGCGACACGAAGCAATGATGGCAACCCCCAACCCAAACGCTATCACCCTTCGTTTCCTCTCTCATCGTTGCTCTGTGACGTAAAGCAGAAACAAGGTCTCGCTCAGTAGTTTACATCGTTAATCAGTAGCAACCTGCATTGACCGAAAGACTTCACCTCCTTCTTTTTCCATTCAGAAGAACGTGTCGTCTTCCCATCTTTGCGTAGCTCCAAATTTATCGTGTAGTATGACCGCTGCCACCATCTTTCGGTCAGTATCAAAAGCTTGATGTGGGGCGAGATAGTTCTAAATTTTCAGCAGTTTGCAGTGTAGAACAATACTCTTGATTATCTCATTAGCTAAATCAAATCCCCCTTGTTGTTTCTAGTGAAGCTTCCTTAGCTTCTTTAAGCGTAGCACAGTCTAAAGAACCAAATCAGACTGCATAGCAGAGGCTCTACTAAATTAAATGGTAAAAAAAGATGCAGATTTGAGGTAGCCATACACACATGATGGAACAAATGTGGCTGATGATACAATGACGGCCTTCCGAAAGGATGACAATCGTTTTCTTCCAGTTGGTCTTCCCATGGGGAAAAGGAGTGGCATTCAGTGATCTGATATCTGTGTCAATCTTTACATGACATAAGGTATTGCAATCTGTGGTCAAGTTGGGAAGGCCCAGCCGTGAATTATTATGGGGGTTTGATATCTAATATATCTTTCAGGTCACAGCCACACTGATCACTGTCTCCTTTTTTCACATCAGAACTTGCTGTTGATGAGAAAGCCACGCCAGTTCTTCCAAATAACCTAATCAACCTCGTTCTCAACTCAGCTTAGATTTGTCCATTACCCAATGGAGTCACCTGTGCAAGTGGCTATACATATAATTTTCTATTTAAGGTTGGCTAACGAATGATCATAGTATCTAAAATACTCATATGAGACACTTGAGATGCACTCCTGATTTAATTAGCCGGGTTTTGGATAAGGATTCGGGCAAGCTTCTGTAGCCCCTACTGGAGTTAAATAATGTTCTAGAGAAGAGCACATGATTGATGAGTCTATGCAGTGAGTGAATGAACTCGAGGGCAGATCAATGAGACGATCCACTATTTCTGCAGCACAGATTTTGAGTGCAAGCAAAATTTTGTGATCACTGTGTTCTGCCAGTGAAGGGTTGGCATTAACAGCGTTTCAGAAACAAAATGTGAGTCCTGTATCAGAAATGAATCAGGGAAATAAGAGCTAAAAGCAAGATCGTGCAAGTGAGTACTGTTGTCTTCACACAGCACTTTGTTTTTACCTTCACCTAATGGAAATTTCAGAGTTCTGAAAGATCGTGAATCAGACTGGTGAAAGATTGTGGTGCCATCAAGGTGACAAATAATGTAGTCCAGTTGTTGAGGAATAGACTGGTGAGCAACTCGAAGACCCTAACATTTGACAGCTCCATGGGGGATGCAAACAAAGCCGACTGCTGACAGGAAGTGCATGGACTCTTCTCCGCTGCAAAGAAAAGAAAAGAAGTCACTGCGGGCAACCCTTGTCGACAGACTTGCAGCTCCTCCTACTGACAAGCTCAACTTGCCGTGGAGCCCTGTGCTGTGAAGTCTAAACTACTCCATTCGAATCCATGGATTCCTGCCCTTATCTTGCACTGCTATACTCCTGCTGAATCTTGATCACACACGTGTGACAACTGTTGAGAGATCCATGAAGATGGAGATCCAAATTTGCCTGGTATTTAGGTTCCCAAGATGCGTCCTTCTGTAATAGATTATGTTGGTTTCTTGGTCAGATGGTACCTTGATCTGAAGGGCACACAGCAGGAGCTCGATACCATTTGTTTACAGACAAGTAGATATTGGCTTGGATTAGAGCAACTCTTTAGCATCTTTAAGGCTAAAGCAGAGAATATTGAATGCTTCATTATCATCTTCCTTGGAACTTGAAACTCCATCACAGTCGATAATTCAAACAAATGCACATTGCAGATATAGTTTTATTAGATATGTCAATAAGGATCAGCACAAGGGAGTAAATAATATAATCTAAGAACAATCTATCTAATCTATCCTACCCATCTTAGTGATGCTAGAAAAAAGGGCAAAGAGTTATGATCCTCCATCTAACCTAACGATTAGCAGTAGGAAATCTAAGCTAAGATAGAATATCGGGAACTGTTGCAGCGACGGGAAAGGCGATCATGAACACCGAGAACTCTGTGGCGCTCGCCATTGATGAGACAGGAGCTGGCGCTAGAGCTGTCGGTGCCTTCGGTGGTGATGTCGTCGGAGATGATGAAGGTGGATACAGTGGCAGATTCTTTGATGAGGATGAATACATAGTGATAAAGGAATTACATACTGACACATAAGAGATTGTGATGTTGATTACGACTCAGTCTTCATGGTAGGTTGTTGATTCCTAAAGAACAATCTTCAATATAGCCTCTAACGCTACCCATCGCAAGATTGAAAGATGTTAGGGTTCAAAAATGTAATCGATATATTGCAACAAAAAATTAGATGGTGGACTAACCATGGTTACGATCACAACCATCAGCATTGTGACCAGTAATATCTGAAACCATCAGACATGCTGGCAGAAGAAAGAGCAGGAAGGCCACCTTAGGCATGGCCATGGATGAGGAGACTGAAGCAGAGAAAGCAAGTAAGAGATTAGAAGGAAGCAAATCAAAGACCAGAGGAAATGGGAAGAGATGAAGGGGATCGAGATGATGCATATATATAGATGGGACAGGGAAGTGTTTAACGCAATAAATTCTAACTAAATATTGTATTTTATCTCTTTATCAGCCATTGAATCGCTTAAATCATTTCAACTGTAAAGGTTTGATCTTTAAGAAGGCGATTCGTTCTCTCTTGATCCCAAGGATAACGTTCGTGGATCTTCGAACTGCTCCAACTGTTGCTCGTAGATCTTTTGGACTTTGCTGTCGTCGATATCTAATCAGACAATTGGACAAAAACATGTTTGACTTCAGTAATTGATTTGTTGAGGAATCATCGATTATTGGGAAGTATATATATATATATATATGATTGCCGGCCACACATATATAATCCCCGCAAAGTAATCGTGCAGTCGAAGGAAATCTTGGCACGTAAAGTTCAATCTTGTATGGGTCAGTAGAAGACAGAAAACCTCATTATAATTATAGATTTGTTTGATTCGGTCTACCATCACAAACCGTGTTTTACAGCCATCATTTTGTCAGCTTCCTCTCCTTGTTTTCTCCATTCACAGGTTATATATCTGTGTTCCTTCTCTCCTTCCTCTGTTCCATCCATCATGTATTCCCTCAGCTTCAGCTCGCATGCTCCAACCATCTCATGGGACTCCAAACTGAGAAGACTCTCTTGCAGAGCCATTGTCAGTGAGCTTAAACCTAAGACCAACTTCTACAAGGTGCTCTCCTTGGAGTCGGAGACGGTGGGGGTGGAGGAGATAAAGAAGGCCTACAGGAGCATGGCTCTGAGGTGCCACCCCGACGTCTGCGCTCCTTCGAGGAGAAAGGAGTGCACGAGGATGTTCATCGAGCTGCAGCGAGCTTACGAGACGCTGTCGAACCCTGCTTTACGCTGGAAACACGACATGGAGTTGAGGTATGGCAGAAAGGAGGGACAGAGGCGGTGGCCGGAGTTCGACAGAGAAGTTTGGGAAGCCCAGCTTCGCGGACTGCGGCGAAGGTCGGATCAGCGCCAGGAAGCCATGGTGGGAGTTCGGATGCCATGAGGATGGCGCTGAACAATGTGTTCATAGTCTTACTGTTCATAGCATTTGAATTCGTTCCATATCATTCAATGTTGTTCATGGGATATATTCGAATAAAAACGATTACACATGTGATCGATCGACACTTTTCACAACCCAATAGCATTATGAGGGGTTTTGTAAGCTTCATATATTTAAATCAATTATTTCTACATGTTGATGGAATTTATTGCAGTTGGATAATGCTATGTGAATCTACCATTACTTTACAAGGCAACGTTGAGAGAGAGAGAGAGAGAGGGTATCAGCTCAATGATCAAATCACACTGGCTCTAATGCTCACCGCTCCTCTCTCTCATGTATATATGATGCAGAGTCTCATACTGTCATCGAGCTTCTTTCCCTGCTGTATGATGCAGAGTCTCAAATCCACTTTCCTTCCTTGCTCTAGCGGTGAATGTTCTCTCATACTGTCATCGAGCTTCTTTCCCTGCTGATCCATGGCCCACACCATGGTTCACCTTCTTCTCCTCAACAAGTGTTGGATCTCAAGAACCCATGCGGAAAGCATGCATTACTTGTTTTTGGAGAGACAAGGGAAAGTGTTTGAGAGTCGTGTACATCTCGGAAGCAGCTCGGTAAGAGGAAGCATGCAACTGCAACAAGAATACAGATCAGAAACCAAGCTGAAAACACTGTAGATAATCTGAAAGCAGAAGCTGCCATCTTACACTATCGTTGGGTACATCAAAGGACTGGCAAGCCACTGAAGTGGTGCCCAAAAGGTTGGTGGCCAGTTTCCACTGCCATGAGTGGAGGATCATCGCCATTGTCCCAAGCTGACACACCCACACTGTGCTCAGTCCACGCTACCATGCCATGACGACCCCACCATGATCAAAAAGTTGTCAGTCCACATCAACTTGCCACAGTTTTAGGTGCCCAAAGGACGGGACTCCCCTCCCCCCCCGACTACCAAGTCTATGAACCTGCAATGCCAACTATCCTGAAAAGAAATAGAAGAGAAAACAGCAACACACCATCTTCTGATTGCATTTTCTTAACACTGCATGGCTCTTAATCCTACTCCTCCTGGATTAATAATTGTCTTTAGATGTGGATCTACTCTATCCTGGTTTATGGCCAGGTGGTCCTGAAACAACAGACACACTGGTCCTCAAGAGTGACAGCAACCAGACTTTGTAAGTCTCAAGATTTAATTATGCATCTTTGTTTCCATCAACAGAGAGGTTTCACGAGTTCAAATTGATTGATCAGCACATATTACATAAAACAAGACATGGTTCGGTTGAGTAATGTACAGCAGTCCCAATATCATATATACGGTGACCATAAGACATAGAACTAACATGATGATCGAGGATATTATAGAAGAACTACAAGACTGTCAAGGTCTGCATTACCAATCAACACAATTTTCTATGCTAATGCCACAATACTAACCAACAGCCAAACATAGGCACAAAAAGAAAAGCATGATCCATCTTGTCATCTCCAAAAGCTCTTGCACTTTTTGAGACTATGATGCACAAGAGGAACCCAAGTTCGATTCAGCATGGCCAGAACTCAGCTTTCTTCACCTTTGATAGACTCTCCAGGACCCCCACTGGGGACACATGTCCCATCACTATTACCCTCTTGGATTCCAGATCTATGCTGAAGGATGTCACTCCTGCCGGTTTTGATTGTCAGAAAAGTCCACCTTATGTGAATATTACCATACAATTATGAATTATCGTGTCCAGAATGCATCTCATACCTTCCATTTTAGAGATGTGCTTCCTAACCTTTCCTGCACATCCTTGACAATGAATCGAAACCCTCATCACCACCACCTGGCAAACATAAACAAATCAAGGATTGGAGAACAAAAAATCGAAAGAGAATAATTGTAGTGGATCTCAAGACAAAAAAATAGGTTGGTGTCTATAGATAAAAGTGAATCTGAAAAGTATCCACTGGTCCAGTGCTGCAGTTCCTCCACATGAAAGAATATAGTATCACTGTTAGCCTTTGTGCTTTCCACTGGTATTGATCCTTCCATCCTACTTTAACCTTTTTCTCTTCCCTCAAATTCCCATTAAAGTAATGTTGTCACCGCAGCAAACGGTGTCTATTCCACATAGCTACCAAATCACGTTTGCTACTCTAAACGTAGTAAATCAACCAATTTATGTACGTTTGAAGCACAAAGTTTCATCTCTTCAAGTCTCACAGGGCGCGAGTCGTAAAAGGTTAACGAGTAGGAGGGTGTTACCTGAAAGACATGGTCACTGGGCGGAGGCAGGGAGGGGACGCTGCTGGTACTGGTCTTTACAGGCCTCGGTGGGTCTCTTTGTTTCTTCGTAACCATCGGAAGGGTGACGGCCCGGCTCCGGTCACCGGAGTGGAATCTCCGGGAGTCGAAAAGACGCGAGTACTTCAAGTCGACCAGCCTCGAGTGCTCCACCAGCGTCCTGTCCGGCCGCCGTGGCCTTATCATCGACCGAGGGTCGCCGGGGACGCAAACTGCGTCGATATGTGACCGGCACAGGAAGCCATTGGCCTTCATGTGTGTCTACCAGAGAGAGAGAGAGAGAGAGAGAGACGCAACTTCACTACAAGGAAGAAGGCGAGAGAGGGAAGAAGTGGTACTTAAAGAGAGAAAAGTTATGGTGTTCCTGCTGAACTTTAAGTTTGGCAGACTGAACTAGTAAGAAGCAAGATAGAGAAACTATCTTTTCTGCATGAGGATAATTACTTACTGTTACCCTCTTCTTTAATTCTTTACATAAATCCTGAGATGTATATTAATGTGTCGAGTACTGTAACTTACACAGTGCTCTGGGAATACTGTAAAGGAGACATGCTTTCTTAATGAGCGAGCTAACCAGAGGAACTGCAAGAGTGATGGCCTAGCAGAAGACAGTATCATCATTTCTTCTACACCATCCTCTCACCGCACATAAACCTTCTGATCAGAATCAGATGGATGAGGTTTTGCATCAGGGGTCGAATTATGACTGCAAAAAGAAGTTGCTAGGGATAACAGTGGTCAAAACCAAATGGTAAAATAGAGAGAGAGAGAGAGGAAAAAGAATGGAAGCAAAGATGGTAGGGATTCAGTTAAAGTTCAGTACAATTAATGCTGTAAACAGACGGAAAGATTCGGCAACTGAAGACTGAGCAGCTCAGTCTTCTGACACATTACTGTTCTCTCCTAAGTTCCCAAGTTTACTGCTTTCCTTTCCCTTTTTACTGCACACCTCCAATCACCACCAAACCATGGCATGATCTCTGCCTGAGTCTCTCCCATCTGTCCATACAAACACTCTTACTGGTATCCCAACATGATAAGGTTTGTGAACCTCCACTTTCCTTGTTACAAAAGCATCAGGAGTATCCCCCACCACTCGGAATGTGGACAATCTACACAGGAAAAGAGAGAACTTGGCCTAAATTAGGTGTCGGAGTTCATCTACATCCTCTAGGGTTGGAGAGATTAGGTGACAACCACCTTGTAGAGTATGACATTATATGCGCATCAAAGTATTTGAGGTTTTTAGTATATGGCCACCTAAGATGAGATGGGTACAATGAGACAAGAGTGCATTAAAAAGGGCACATATTTCTTATAAACTAGCACAGAATACTGTTTGCAGCTAAGAAATATTTTAAGATCTGATCTCTTTGAACAAGAATTCCAACCACATGCTGATACCAATTCCATGTCGACATTGAGGAATTCTCCTATTTATTCATAAATAGCCTGCATGCAATGATGATAGTACGTGGTCTGAACGGAGAATTTGTACAATCTCATTCCCATAAAATCACAAAATCCATTCAACAGTGATCTCTTCGAATGGTACACCAAAAAGCATCCGTTAGTAGATTTGATTATTAAGAGTCAACATGTTTACCGGTTAGTATTTTTCGAAGAAAGGATTTCGTCTTTTTAGATCAGTATTTTGTGTAAGGATTTTTGAACTCATGGAGTTTCTTTTTATTCGGAAAAAGAAAAAGGAAAGAAGAAAAGCGTCGTCAAAACCTGGGACTGGAGGTCGTCGACGAAGCGCTTAGAGCTGGCCAACCAGGTGTGGGCTGGGGCCGGGACCCACAAAGTGGACGTGCCACGACTGTGCATGGCTGCCACCGTGTCCGTACGTGGGACGGAAAGTGCCCGCCCGCCTGCCCCCGAACGTCGACAGTTGGCAGGAACGACAGCGGGACCCACAAACTCACATGCATCTGCGTGTCGAGTCACCGACGAACTCTATTTCTATCACCGATAAAAAGGAACTATGATTCATAATAAATATCTCTATCTATTTTTGTTCCACGGAAGGATGCAAAAATGATATTTAATTTATCAGTTATATTTTTTATATGACACAATTTGACATATAGCCACAGCGATAAGGAGCTTCTAAGTTAATGTGATAGTGTCGCTCGGGGACGGTGTTGCTCAAGAACGATTCGCACACATTGATTGGGACGATGTCATTGAGTACAAAATCGTTCTGGAATGATCGAGATAGCACCACTCACGGATGATCTACACACGTTAACCAAAACGACAACTTCGAGTATAGTACAAAGCCACCTCGGAATGATCGGGACGATATCGCTCAGGGACGATCTGCATGGCACCGTCATAGAGGCATGGGTCGACCGCTTAAAAGGTCAATGATCATTAACGTACATGATACGATCGTTCCCCATATACAAGTATAAAAGCTCGTCACTTGGTTAGCACTAGGGAGGACTAAACTCTCCCTAGCTCCATAACATTGACTTGAATTTTAGAGGGGACGAGTTGGAAAATCTCCCTTCCAATCTCGATCTTTGTGCAGGAACCAACAACAAAGTAGCATCAACCTATCGAGGGAGAATCGCCAACTCGAGAGACGACGCTTGGATCTAACTTGACCTGATGTCGACGTGACTCGAGCATCCGTGTGGGCAATCTTGTATATTCGGGACTGGATCAAACTATGCTGACACCTCGATCATAAAAGTTCACCAACAATTTTGATCGGATAAAATATAAAGAATACTTTATTTTAGACAAGGATGGTGTGTATTAATATTAAGACGTCCGTCCTATATAAGTATGCAAAGATCCCTATTTTAGATCAGTATGCTTCTATCGAACAAACAAGAAGTTCTGATAATATTATCTCCGAGAAGGTTCGTGTGACCGCGTGAGTGTATTCATTTTTGTTGGAATTATTTGAACTCAAAAATATTCTACTACCCTCATGAAAGGACATATTCCTTGATTATACTCTTAGGCTCTATCGATATAAATAGGAAATACTCTTTCTGTTTTATTCTCTACTGATATATATAAGAAATACTCTTGCACGAAGCTCAAAGTGTGATGGACGTGGATTCGTCGCCCCATCACGGCGTGGCTTCGGCCGCGTGGGAGATGGTAACGACGGATGACGACGCGTAAAACGACGAATGACCGAAGCAACGATTCTAGTCACGGCGAAGAAGGATTTGTCCATTACCGAGAAACATCGTGAGTTAAGTCGTGCAAGAAGCAGCGCTCGCAGTTGAAAAGTATGCCGTTCGGGGAGATGGGTCAGAGCGCCGTACGCCGAAAGTTGCAGCAATTGTCGTCGCACGGCGGGAGAAGAAAAAGACGAAGAAAATAAGGGGAAAGAAAAATCAAAGGAGAAAGTTTCTTGTTCCCGATCGCTACCCGAAGGTGACTTTTTTCTTCATTCGATGTTTTCTGTTCTTGTCATCGTTCTCATTCATCTGCTTTTCCATTTTCTGTTGTTCCTGTTGGAAATGCACACTTCTCGATTGCGTTTCGATTTTGGTAGGGTTTTTTCAGATCTGATGTTTGATCGGCTGATTGATTTGTGTGAGTTCTTCTGTTGGATTAGAGCTGTAAAGTCTCGGTAGAATCCGATTGATCCCCTCGTTATTCACCGCAAAGATTAGATTTTTAGGGTCTGCTTGAAGGTGCTGAAAGGGGGGTTCTCCCGTTTTGGAGATTTGTCTGGTCGCGTTTATTCTGATGAATTTGATATTCTTTTGTTTCTGGTAACGAAGAATAGATCGAGGGGTTTGCTGGAAATTGGGTTCCCATTCTGCCCCAAAAGCCGGTGGAAGTTTACTGGATCTTGATGGGTTCATTCTTGAGCGTGCCTGCCAATAAATCTCGCGCGGGTGAGAATTCTGAGACGCCCCGTTGCGACGCAAACAAGAGGCTGAGGATATCGTGCTATTGCGATGACAAGCCGAGACTGATTGCTAGTCTTCCGGATGAAATCTCGATGCAAATTCTTGCGAGATTGCCGAGAATCTACTACTTGAATGTGAAATTGGTTTCCCAGCGTTGGAAGGCAGCTATTATCAGCGATGAGCTGTTTCGGCTGAGGGCAGAATTGGGGGTGACCGAAGAATGGTTATACATGATGACAAAGACCGGAACGGATAAGTTTTCATGGCACGCACTGGACCCTCGTTTGAGGAAGTGGCAACGTTTGCCACCGATGCCCTGTCTTGCGAACGAGGAGGAGAGACAAAGGGTTTTGCCTAGATTACGGATGTGGAGCGTGGTCGGATCTAGCATCAAACTTGCTGATCTCATAAGAGGCTGGCTTGGCCGGAGGGATAACTTGGATCAAATGTCGTTTTGTGGTTGCGCAGTTGGTGCTGTTGGTGGCTGCCTCTATGTACTGGGGGGATTCTCTCGAGCTTCTGCAATCGACTGTGTTTGGCGATATGATCCGTGCCTTAATTTGTGGGAGGAAGTGAATTCCATGATCAGTGCCAGGGCGTTTTGTAAGACATGCTTGTTGAACGACAAACTTTACGCTGTGGGTGGTGTCATTAGGGGAAGAAATGGGTTAACTCCATTACACTCCGCCGAAGTTTTTGATCCCGCAACTGGTCTTTGGACAGAGTTGCCAAGCATGCCTTTCTTGAAAACACGGGTATTACCTCTTGCTTTATTGGCTGACATGGTGAAGCCAATTGCAACAGGAATGGCTTCATACAGAGGAAGGCTGTGTGTTCCTCAGAGCTTGTATACTTGGCCCTTCTTTTTTGATATTGGAGGTGAGGTCTATGACCCAGAGACAAGTTCGTGGGTGGACATGCCACCTGGTATGGGTGACGGTTGGCCTGCAAGACAGGCAGGGACAAAGTTGGGTGCTGTGGTCAATGGGGATCTATATGCCTTGGATCCTTCTAGGTATCTGGACAGTGCCAAGATAAAGGTATACGATGAGGAGGAGGATGCTTGGAGAGTTGTTGTAGAAAGGGTTCCACTTCATTGTTTCAATGACTCTGAGTCTCCATATCTACTTGTTGGTTTCCTTGGGAAGCTCCATGTTATCACAAAAGATGCCAGTGATCATATAGTTATATTGGAGGCTGACTCTCGGAGATGTAGAGGCTCGAATGTTTTGACTTCATCAACTTCTCCAGTTGACGCCATTGCGGATTCCTCGGAAGAGGAAGAACCTCAAATTTTGAAGGTCATTGCTGCTAAGGATTTTGGGGCGGCAGAGCTTGTAGGCTGTCAGGTCCTTGATCTTTGACCTGTTTGGATCTCGGGATCACCCAACTCTTGTAAATACATTATTTTCCTGAACAGGATGGTGGAGCTAGCATCTATTGTTATATCAAAAACATATCTAAATTTTTAGATGTTTTTGGCCAATACATCAGAAGTGTATAGAAGCAAGCTTGGTGTTGTGCAATCTACAATGAGTCGTTTGAAGTATAGTCGATGCTGCTCCAGTCATTACAGCTTTTTGTTCCTGTTGCAGCAGCCTTTTTATGTTGGTTTCGAAATGATACTGCTTGGTGATATGTAGCTGTGATTTGCTTAATACAACTTGTGCTACTTGGATCATTATTAGGTCTGTATGTTTCATTCTCATAAATTATTCTTAATGTGGTCTCTGCAAGATTGAGGAGAAATGCTAGTAGATTTGTGGCTGTAAAAACTGCAGCTTTAGACAAGATCATATATTTCTTCTTGTACTATTCATCAATGAAATATTACATATACCCAACAATGAGAAACAAATAACAGTATTCTTAATTCCTATTTCTTGTCATTGTATCTGTGCCAGAGATCTCTCGCTGCGTTTGGGTGATGCCGAGCCATTTGTCTTGTCATTGTATCTGTGCCAAAGATCTCTCGCTGCTATTGGGTGATGCCGATCCATTTGGGTGTATCTTCTTCTTCTTCTTCTCCTTCTTCGTCATAATCCAGAAGGCACTCTTATTCAGCTCCTGCTGCTCAGCCCCCGTTCCCATCTTTTCTTCCAGACTCTTCATCCTCTCCTTGTTGAGCTTCCTCATGACGTAGGCCTGCGCGAAGTCTGCTCCCATCGTCGCCATGTGTAAGAATCGAGAGACGAAGCGAGACTGGCTTTATAGTGCTCGTGGTTGGATTGCAGGCCAAGGCAACAATGTGGGGTTCCAAGAACGAGCGTGGATTTTGGGGTGGCGGCAACGCGAAGAATGGTGTCATGCATGACGACTCAACAGCCGCCCTTGGAAGGTCGTCTCCACCGTAAATTGAGGTTGACTTTCTTTACCACGGAAGCTGCTTCATGGCATGAAGAGTTTGACTTTTTCAGACACATGAAGCTTCATGATGGTTTTGAAGTGCCCTGTTATTCAACACGAAAGGAATGAGGTTGACTTCCTCCCAATTCCTTATGCAATAATTATATCCAAAATGATAGGTAGGAGCACTTTAAAGTCCACAAATCTGACCTTTAACAGGCAATTAATCCATCTGAGATGGATGCAAAACTTCACGAAGCACCAAAATCCAATCTTTTGGCATCGTAATGCAACTATTTCTACTAAGAACACATCCACCCACGAAAAGACGCAAAGAAATGAGTCAAGATGTAAAGAAGAAAAAAAAATCAAAAAAAGATATTTTTGACAGGAGAGGCATGGCACAAATGGTTACGTATGCCCATGAAAAGGGTCACTATAGATGATATTTTTTGCCATTTAGAGATATATATATAAGTATTATATTTTTTGAGTGGCAGATGTGGAAGTAGACAGATACTTTGCAAGGCATAATAAGATTTTTCTTTTATTTTTGCCTCATAATCATAGTCCATTATTATTATTATTATTATTAATCCAACAATCCAGTTGATCTTGGAGATAGGAATATAGAGATAAATGCTCATACTTTTACTTCATATATATATATATTCTTTTACACAAAGGTTAAATAGTTAACCGCAATCATCATTGATGACAAAAAAAAAAAAAAGGTTTGCATAATGATGAGGACTTAAGACACAAAATAAATTCCATATATCTGACTCAATCCATGAGAGGGACTCATTTACTAATTCCTTTTATCTCTCATAGGCTCAAATCCTTGTTGTTTCACTTAATCTATTTTTTCATCCAATCTTCTCTCACTTATGATTAGATTACCATGAAATATCCACCAACAAAATTAACATTTGCCTCATCCACTTTATCTTAATATAGATATCATCATTGTGTTTAGCTCCCACTGCACCATGGCACAAAAGGCATTGCACTTACAACAAGCCTTTTGTCATGTCAATTGAGACCCAAAGGATTTAAGTACATTTATGTAACATCTTAGCATCCATTCCTAGTAAGCCATTAAGAACCTCTGTTGCCTTCATCATACTGTATACCATTCAATTGCAAATCCCACAGGTACTACACTTAGCTCAAGGCAAACATGCTTGGAAGAACATAGGCTAAGAACTCCACTCTAAACAACAGTGGAGAAAGTAGCAGGCAATATAAAAAATCAAATTAAATAATTGGCAGGAATTCTCATCATTTTACATCATCATCTATAGAATGTTATTTTAATATTCCCATTACCTGCTGCATACTTTATAGAAAAGGAGTGAAATCATTCATCAGAACATGAGGTTGGATTCACCACCAGAAACTTGAAAAATGCTTATGATCATTGCAAAGATGTGAGACAATATTAAAATGCACAAGTTTACCTTCCATTGCATAATATTGCTACACATAACAGTAACACCAAAAAAACTACCAATCTAAGGGAGAGAAACATTAGACTTTTGATTAAAAATCTTACAGGGCACAATCATGCTTTAGTGAAAAGTAAAACAATTAGCTTTTGATTAAAAATATCACAGGGCACAATCATGCTTTAGTGAAAGGTAATTAGCAAATCAAAATTCAAGCCGAGAATGCTATTGCAATGTCGTTCTTACTTAATGCTAATAACAATCAATTGTTAAACGATTATGCAAAAGCTTCAGCTTGAATACTGTCCATGACATTGAAGAATTCTTACGACCATTGGAAGATATGTTTAACTTCCAATCTATATTATGCTTACACATAGTTGTGTAATGATAGCAGACACATAGCTTACAATTGGAAGAAAGAAGAAAAAGGAGCAGACTCGATGAAGAATTCACAGAAATCACACTTCCCTGATTGCCTGAAGAGCAATATATCACAAACATTTCAAGAAAACCCCCAAAGTGCCTTATGATTCACGACAAGATAGCATCTTGAAAGAAGGAAGCGGAAGACGAAGTACGAATACGCTGACCTGTCGACTAGGCGAGGGTGATGGAGGAGAAATCGAGCTGCAAAACGATCTATCTCTTGACGCTCATGTCGATGAACTTGGAACCTGATGGCCCGTACCTGATCGTGAAGCCGGCGACGAGGGAGGGTTCGAGCACCGTCTTGATGCTCCCGTTCTTGGCTCCGGTGAGCCTCTGCATCGTCTGGGCGATCTGGGCGAGATCCTGCGACTCCAGCCGCACCACCGACGACACAACGGCCACTCCGTGTTGGTGATCCGGTTGTAGCACACCTCGAACTTCTTCACGATGTCCTTGATGATGTCGATGCGCCGCATGTCGACGAGGATGTTGAGGAAGTGTGGGGGCATAGCTCGCTGGAGGAGGCGATCTCCTTCACCACCTCCGCCTTCCGCTCCGGCGCCACCGTGGGGTTGGCGAAGAAGGACTGGACATTCGGATCGGCGAACACCCGCTCCACCTTCTCCATGTCGGTGACCATCGCCTCGAGGGTGCCGTTGGACCGGGCGACTTCCGCGAGCGCGTTCGCGTAGCTCGACGCGGCGGTATCCATCATGACGGCGCCGCGGCGGGGGCGGCGGGAGGAGGGGAAGGCGACCCTGAGTGAGGGGAGGCGACGGGGGGCGGAGGGAAGGCGGACGCGACGGAGGGAGGAGGAGACGGGGACGGCGGCGACGGATGAACGGGCGGCGGGGGCGAGGGCGATGGGAGACGGGCGGAGGGTGGCCATCTCGGCTCTCTTCTCCTTCTTTGGCTGAAGCGGGGAAGAGAGGACGGGAGACAGGACTTTGTTACTGGGGGTTTCCCTGGACGGACAGGATACGTGATGGACGATGATCCAACGGTGCACGGGTCGAGGTCTATCAAGCGGCGACGTGTGACGCAACGGAGGCCTCCGAAGACTTTGAGTGACGAGAGAGAGACACGTGGGTGCAGTTTGGATGAGGGTTGAGCGTACGCACAAGAAATGGGCTG
>LVTN01000377.1:10681-79128 GCA_001649415.1 Musa itinerans
GGCTTAGGAGACAACCCTTACAGATTTTTCACTCCTCTCTTAAATGATCAAAACTTAGAAGAAAAGAGGGAGAAGAACTTTTGGCCTTTATAACACTTTTGAGCTCTAGAATTCACATAATAAGATCAAGATTTCGGTGCCCTTTCATACAGAAAAATATGGGGTATATATAGGCCCCAAACTGATTTGAATTTGGAGCTCAAAAATGTCATCTTCCGGATTTTCGGGGTCCTGGCGGTACCACCGCCTGACTGGGCAGTACTACCACCTAACAGAGCTCGGAGACCGAGCTTTGGTAGTACCACCGCCTAACAGGGGTGGTTCCACCACTTGGCAGAGCTCGGAGACCGAGCTCAGGTGGTACCACCGTCTGGCAGACCTGGGAGACTAAGCTCTTGGGCGGTGCCACCGCCGACCCAAGCGGTGCCACCGCCGGCCAGGAAATTTGGGTTCGAATGGGCTGATCCATTCAGCCCAATTTGGGTCTGTCAAGGGCCCAATTGCCCTCATATTAAGTTAATGGGATCACCTTCCATTCCTAACTTAATCATCATGCTAACTACGATTATTTAAGGCATAAATACTGCAACTTGCTCCGGTGCGTCAATCGCTTCTTCCGGCGAACTTCCGACGAACATCCGACGAACCCTCGGCGATGCTCCGACGGACTTCCGGCAAACTCCTGGACTTGCGACGATCCACTTAGTGAGTTCCAACAAGCTTCTTTAGCAAGCTCCTGGACTTCTCGGATTTGTTCCTGCAGAACCTTCGACGACCGTCCAGACTTCCGTCAAACTCTCGAACCCCCAACGTGATTATGGTATTGACTCCGACGCAACTCCTGCTACATGTATTACTTTCATCATATTTAATCCTACATACTTATCTCAACATATGGATTAGATAATAATGACAATTGACTTCATCATCAAGATTCAACAATTTTCTCTCAACTTTTGTATGTTGACTCCGACGCAACTCCTGCTACATGTATTACTTTCATCATATTTAATCCTACATACTTATCTCAACATATGGATTAGATAATAATGACAATTGACTTCATCATCAAGATTCAACAATTTTCTCTCAACTTTTGTATGTATTCATTAAACTTATACATAGTAAGGGATCTAACAACAACCCAAAACAGTTTTGTAGCTTCTCTGTCTCGCACATCACTCATAAGATTTTTAGATAAATAAACTATGCAATAACCATGAGATATACTACTGAGAAGATATATTTCACAACTGAGAGAATTCCTAGATTTTGATCATTGATAATAGTCAAATTTTTATACTTTATAATACATATTCTTAATTGTTGCAAGAATTACTCTCATGAATCCCTACACTCAATTTTTTTTTACAGTAAATGCAATTGGAAATAATCTATTACAACCATCAATAGTTGTAGTTATTATCAAAACATCGAGATATTTACTTGATAGATGTGAGATATTGCAACCATCAATTGACATTGTGGTATAAGAGCCCCAAGAATAAATAGCTAAGTCTGTGATGTGTAGCATCGATACCAAATAGGTCGCATATATAATCTAATACTTCAAAGGCAAACTCTTAAAGCCCAAAATAAAATTTTATAATATATAATTGGTCGAAGTCACCACAAACCTTATTAAGTGAAATCTCCTATGCAAGATAAGCCTTCTTGTATGAAACAACAACTCCAAATCTTTTTTGAATATCAACAATAATCATGTTTGTAATAGAATCAACATTTGTTATAACTATATCTTTGATTTGATTTGCAAGGGAAGAATTATCACATTCCTTATAATCCTTATTCAATTTTGGCAAATTACAATCATGCTCCTTATGAAACTTAGTAATTCAAAAAAAATTTGTTCTACCATGAGCTACAATCATCCATTGACAATGGAAAACTTCACATTTTACTTTTATTTTATAATTTCTAGTTGCAACATGTCTAATATCAAAATTTCTTCAAATGACATAGTTTCTTAAGGATTTTAGGTATCCTATCTCGAAACATTATTTTGATGTCATTATTTCAGTTACAAAATAATATATACAAAAAAATATAGCAATATAATTTTGATGTCATTCAAATATTATAATCAACAAACAAATCATCTTATAAATAATCAGCTTCATTACCAAAAAAACTTATATATCTAATAACACACCATCATCTTAGCTTCACCATTAACCTACATATCCTTACTTGAAAATAAATTACTAACCAACAATATCTAATGCATCATAATTATTATGATTTTTGTCACCTTTAGCCTCTTTATGTAATCTTATTTCGGCTAATTAAGATATCGACACCCATATCATGACAGCAGCTTATCATACACCGTAAAGCCACTTTGCAAGTATCCTTAATAGCATTAAAATGTTAAATCAGTGGTGAATCATCTCAACACGAATCGATCAATAAAGCTTTACTGAATTGACAGTCCAAAAATCACTGTTTTGGATAGCTATTCATGAATAAAAAGAACTCACCGAGGGATGTTTGTTTCGGTACTTTTACTTTATACCCTTCGTAAGAGTCAGTCATACCCAAATCGAGGGGTCCCGCATGGGTCTTACAGAATCCAGCAGGAGAAAGAAAACCCCGACAGTAATCCACCACAAAACGCCGCGTGGATTGACGCGCGCACGAGTCGCTCGCCCAAGTTTACGTGTCGGATTTGGAAGCAACGGTGGGCGCCGTCTCGGCCCTCCCTCCCTCCCTCCCTCACATCATCCCCCGCAAGTAATTACGTTATCTCTTTCGCTTGCTTCCCTTCGACTCACGACAGGTGGACACCGAAAGAAAGGACGAGGAGGATGTTCCGTGGCGTCCATGGAATCGTGTAGCTGCTTTCAGTGTCGCTTTCCCGTTAATAACTATCCGACGGAAGAAACCCTACACGCAAACTCATAAAACGGAGGAGGAGGAAGAAGAAGACGAAGAAAGGGACGGCACGTACGGTCGGTGTGTCTGTTCTCGACTCGTACAGAGCAGTATTCGTTTGATATCCATCAATTCGTGTCCTTTCGGACAAACTCGAGTTATCTCTCTCGTCCTATTCTCGTCTTCTTGCGTTCATCGGTTTATAGTTTCCTAAGATTTCAACTCTGTCAATTTCTATCGTCTGAATTCTTTCTCTTTGTCACGATGTAGCCGAGTTGGTTCGAAGCTTCACCTCCGTCTCCCGTGGGAAGGCATGACTGACTGACTCGTAGCAAAAGCATCGTCATTCATGACGTCAATAATGTACGAGAGAACACGGTCTATATTTATGATGTAATGAAGTTTACTTAGTAGAGATAGTGTAGATAAAGATAAATATACGTAAATTATCTCCTATTTCCGGTTTGAAATAACTACTCTGCCATAAGTAACTCTTAAATCAATAAAATAATAATAATAATAATAATAATAATAATAATAATAATTTCTCGATAAATTCTTAAATTTTTTTTTCAAGATAAGACAATATAGAGCGATCTGTTGATGTCATTGTGCTAGTCCAACATATGCTAAAAAATAACAAATAAAATATTTAGGAAAAACAATGAGAAGAGGTATGGAGAGAGAAACAATTTTTTCGAGCTTAATTGTATTGTTTCCCCTCTAAACAAAACTCATATATAAGTATAAATCAAATTTATGGCCTATTAAAGACGGAACTTAAATCCACAATGAGAGGAAATTATTCTGAATCGATTAATAATTAAAATATAAATATAAATTTAATATTCCAACATCACAAATCGTAGTAGGAAGAAACACCCGACGATAGGATCAGTGAGAAAGCGAATCGCATTCAAAGTTCCTCGATTGCACTGACATGTGTCCAACCACCCCATTTAATTCTCATATTTCCTTTGTCGAAAGGCATAAAATTGGGACGTAGATTTCCTTCTTGTTTATAGATAGTAGAAATCCGAATGAGTTGATTGTAAGGACAAGCGACTTCCTCGAATCCTGCCATAAATAAGGGGCACTTGATAACCTTTATTTAACACAGGAGAAAGATAGATTGAATCATTCCGCCTTGAGGTCCATTAGCTTTATCCAAAGGAGTGTTGATGTTGCTCTATGTTTCATGGATATAGTGTGGACAATGATAATGATACCACACACATAGTGTGTTGGACTTTGGATCTTCATGTTGAACTCGCATTCTTGGCAGATTTTGTATTTGGATCTGCCCTAATAGGACGGATAGATGTTGATAAGAGGTCTAACATGAGAATGATCGGATGTCACGTTATCACTTGTGATACGTAACTTTATATGATTTCGTCAATTATTTATGTTCGATTACTACTTAATAATTTCACATAATTATCGAATAAATTAAACATCTATTTACTCTAGTCAATTACCAAAAGTCACATGTCGCTCGAGGCGAGGCTTTTTGGATTTTTTCCTCTCGAATAATTTATGTAACTTTTCAAGTAATTTGAACTTAAGTATTAGAGGGTTTTTATTGAAACACTCTTCCTAGGTAGAAAATCTGTTTGAATTTGAGAACTTTTTGATACTAAAGCTTGAAATAAGTTTTGATATTGCTCGATACATTGGATATTTAAAAATATGTAATGATAGATGTATTGCTATCAAACTTGTCAAAAGTTATTTGATTAATTAGAACCCCATCTAACACCAACAAATACTTTTTTATTTTATTGATAATACCTTTAAATATCTTTTAGAACTCTTATTTGCATACAGAACATCAGACTCTTACCAATCTTTTATTAATGAGTTCAACCTAAATGTACTTTGTCATCACATCTAAAAGCTTAAGCCAATAAATGAGATATGATCCATTACTTTCAAGAATCTGCTCAATAAATGATTCAGTTAGTATGTGAAGTTTGGACAACAGATTTGGCGTTGATACCATCTTAAATTTTGTTTGATTAATGCTATTACATCTAAAATTTAAGCTTTTAAATGAGATATGATCTTAATATATATTCTCAAATACTCCTAAAAAATAATCCACATTTTTCTTTGAATTAATCAAACATATATATATATATATATATATATATATATATATATATATATATTGTATAACATTATTGTATCTAAAATTCAAGCCTTCAAATGAGACTCATTAAATTGATGAATCTAAACTGTTAACATAAATTGTCTGAGCATAAGTTAAGGGTATTAAAGTTTATCAAACTTCTATAAATCAATTATAATCCTCTTCTACTTTGGATGATTAGGAGTATTACATTAATGAAAGAGGAAAAAAAGAAGAAGAAGGATAGGAGCGGAGAAAAGTGAGAAAAAAAGGGTGATGAAAGTCGAAGAAAAAGAAAAAAATAAATTTAAATTTATTAAATACATTAAACAATCAATCAATTTATCAATTCAATCAACCCTATAAATTAAAGTGATATAAGCCGCGTAATGGAGAGAATTCTAATTGATCAACTAAAACTCAAAATTTCCGATCGATTCATATAATGTTTTGCCCTTTTTTTTATAGGTTCAAGTATAAAAATAAGAAAAATTAATATTACATCAAGTATAAAAATAAAATAATAATAATAAAAAATATTATAATTGTACCAAATCAGATATATAATATTATTATTTTTCTTTCGAAGAAAATAATATTTCTGATTTTATTAAAAAAAATCCTCATAACTTTATTGTATTATGAATTGATAGACTTTTATCTTTATAGAGATAAATTATATTCAATCAAGATTTATAATATTTAATAATATAGCTTCTTCTATTTTTTTCTACATTTATTTTCTTTCTATTCTTATGAGTAGATGACATGTGACAACTTATTGCATATACAAAATGTCTTTAAACTAATCAAATATATTTTATTGATAATTAACTAAATTACTCTTTCACTTGTCCAACTGTTTTATCAAACTAAAATAAACAAAAGATATAACAAATTTAACATTGTAATTTTTGATATAATAAGCCCTAAGCACCATTAATTCTCTTTCAAATAAACCCAAACACATCATTAATTCTCCCAATGACTCCTCGCCGAGGACACAATGTTGTTGCATCAGAGTCGAGCATGTAGAAGAAGTCCTTAACGATAATATATATATATTATGTATATGTACAGTGTAAAAAAGCTGACCCAAAGCAAATGTAGATTGGTTTCAAACTTTGAATCTACCGTTAATTAATCATATGCACAGCTTTTATGGACTCATTGAACAGAGTGCGAGACGGTATCATGTGATGCGAGAACTGTTCTTTAGGGCTCCATTCCTCTGTCAAGGGAAGCAAAAAGATGGCACCCAAGACGTTACCGATTTGAATCGGGGACCTCATGACTCGTTTGACAACTTTAATTTGAAATCTAACCCGCACGCATCACACAATTTTGTAATCAGATTTATGTTTCATGCTCTCTCTATATATATATAAATATATATATAAATATATATATATGTATATATACATATAGATGTATATATGTATATATACATCTATATGTATATATGTATATATACATATACATGTAAATATACATATATAAATGTATATGTATATATATACACATGTATACATATATATATATACATGTGTATATATATGAAAAAAAGGAAAAAGAAAAGAAAAGAAAAAATCTAATATCTAAATCCTTCGTATCTGTGGGTGCATGTTTCACTTAATGATGATTGGATGGTCCTCTCCTCGCCATCGATGTCAATGGCAAGATACTGTTCATCAGCCTCTCCGGCTCCATCCCTCGGACATCGTGCGACCGCCTCCGACGCTTTGAATTCCGTCGAGAGTCACGGATGTAGAGAACAGCTGCTGTGATCGCCATGAGTATGCATAAGGAAAACCCAGCCAGTAATTTTGCTGCTCCCACCCGTATCTCTCTTCCCAATGCTTCGCAACGGATCAAGCGCCACAGATACACCGACGTATGGAGAGCCATGGCGACGGTCGACACGGTCATGATGGCCATCGCCACCGCCCCCGAAGCAGACCATAGTTTTGACCTCCTGCAATTTGGGAAACCGGCGAACATCCAATGGAAATAAAACAAACAACTTGGAGTCATATGCATCGTAGAAGAAAGCGTTTGATATCTTAGAGACACAATCTTCAAAATTCTTATGCATGCAACTTGGAATCTTGTAATTCGATAGAAATGAATGATATATAGCAAAGCATATTGAAATTATAACACAAGGGCGGGGGATAGGATAGGAGAGGAGAGGACGAAATGTGGTTATTAAATGCGAGAGACACTTGGGAAAGTAATATCTACATAGATATTTAGATTGTTTTATGTACATAATTACATTAATATGCGATGAATTCAATGTATTCTAATTGTAGTCGTAAAATGGATAAAAAAATACAAACTTAGTTTTCATCTAGTTTCGTCTTAGTCTAAACTTTGAGCTAAATCAGCATAGTTCGAATTGAACTGGCTTGAAAATGTTTGGAATCAACTAAATATGCTTGAACCAAAATAGAAATCATCCAAATCCAACTTGATTTATGTCATGTTGCATGGTCGCTAGGCCACACTCAGCCATTGGGCCATTCTAGGTCGTAGTGCAAGTCAATTTGGACTTGACCCATGTTGGGTCTGGTATGCCACGATCGACTAGTTTGACCTAAGTCGTGTTTGGGACCCAAGCCCAAACATAAACGGTGTTGCCTAAATTAGACCAAACACTACCTCTAATCAAATCTATATATTAGTTTTTTTCTAATTAATCCATACCAAATTCACTAAATCGCTCCAAGTTTTCTTACTTAAGACTATCCCCTTTGTCGTTTATTCTTGTAGAGTATGTTTTAATTTTTAAAAAAATGAGATTATTCTTGATCTCTACCCATCGATTGTCACTTTCGCCCTCTTCCATTGTTGCACCATTGTTGAGGCACAACTAAGGCCCCATTGTCTCTATCATTACGAGAGGTAGATGAGAGTAAGGGTAAATAGTAATGAGGGTGAGCGAGGGTAGAGAAAAAGAAGTTGTCCTCATCGTGCGAAGAGAAGATGACTTGGATAAAGGAGGTACATGTGGGAAGTGATGAGACCAACAATAGCAAAGATCTCGAGGAAGTGTAGCGAGATGGAATAAACCTTCTCGTTCCACCATCAAATGAGGAAGATGAGGGAGTCAACAAAGTAGATAAAAAAAGTGGAGGCTGGTGTGTCGAATCGAAGAGGTAGAGCATGAAATGCTTAGACCTAGAAATATATATATATATATATATATATATATATATATAATGAAGTTAAGGTAAGCGATGTGACGATGGAGCTCAATCGGATGGCGAGCCGGATGTATTTAGGTCCGCAATAGTATGAAGAGATTAGGTGGAGAAGAGGCGTGGAACGATTCAATTCGTGGCTACTGCGGCGAAGGACAAGCAGTTGAGCCTTTCAATTCTGGTGGTCAAAACGTCTAACGCGATCCTTCCAACCGCCGCCGTCCAAGCGCAGACCGAGCCGACAGAGGAGGAGGAAGACAACAACCGTCTCCTTCGCTGGTCCAACTCCCCCAGGACGAGGGGGCACCCTCGTCATTTCCTATCTGGACACGGCTTCCTCGGACACCATTTCCCTTCCTTATTTATACTCTTCCTTCCACGGGGAGCCAAGGCGGAGAAAGAAAGATGGACGCAAAGCTAGAGATGGAGGAGTTCGGGAACAGAGAGGAGATTCGATTGCTCGTGGATGATGACGAATGGTTGGCTTCCTCTTGTTCTCCTGCTGCTGCCTTGTGCCTCTGCAGGATTTGCCATGAGGAGGAGGAAGAGAGGAACACGAGCATGGAATCCCCCTGTGGCTGTTCTGGGACCCTCAAGGTATCCATCGCCTTTACATCTGTTTCACGGGAAAAGGTCTTATCTTGTGGTGCTGATTTGTCTGTTCCCTTGCTCCAGTTCGCTCACAGGGAATGCATCCAGAGATGGTGCGACGAGAAGGGGAGCAACGTTTGTGAGATTTGCCTCGAGGTAGATCGATGATTCTTTCTGGTCGCATGACGATCCGATTCCTTTTCCTCTTTCTTTTGTTTTCTCCGATCTCATCGGACGCTATTTTCTTCCGAATTCAAGTCGTTGCTATTTGGATTTTTGGTTTCTGATCGGAGCTTTACGGCCTTAATCTTTCTCATGATTTCAATTAAGATGCATTCTCCACCTCCTCGCTAAATGAAGGTAATCTTGCAGAAATTTGAACCTGGATATACCATCCCTGAGAAGAAGGCCTTGATCGATGTGGGAGTGACCATCAGGTAACTTTCGACCTCCTCCTCCTCCTCCTCATCACACATTTCTCTCTCTCTCGATATCTGTAGATTCTCAAACCTAGGCCACTGGGGCCCACCCTGAGATGCATTATTGTGTTTGAATTTGAACACCTCCCTCCTCCCACCTCCATGGCCGGCGAAGCCTTTCGTCCTCTGCTGTACTTGGCACCACACGCACTGTCTCTCATGTCTCCCACCTCCGACTGCTTTAAATCATGGATATAGTGGGTCCCCGACACCGTGATTGATCCCAGCTCTGCACATTGTGACAGGGGAAGCTTGGAGGTCCCCAGGCTCAATTACGACCCCCGTAACCCGGAGTTCGTCGCGGACGACGATGCCGGCTCTGATCGCGCCGAGTGCTCTCCCGCGTCGCGTAGACGCGCTTCGTACTGTCGAACGATCGTGCTCCTGGTAAGCGATTGGGGGGTTTACGCAGAGATTTGAGTTCCCACCGCCGCCCGAGTTAATAATTAAATCTGCTCGCAGCTCATGATGATCTTACTGATGAGAAACCTCATCGCGGTGATCACGGTCGGTGCCGATCGCTACGCATTCACCATCCTCACTGTAAGTTGGTGACATCGGATCAGAACAACGTTATGCAATCTCATGCTTGTCCTCTGTCGTCGTGTACTTATTACTTACCGAGGGTTTGGTGATGGCTTACGCTGCAGGTGTTCCTGCTGAGAGCCAGTGGAATCCTGTTGCCATTCTACTTGGTGATGCGGTTCGTATCGGCGTTCCAGGAAGCACACCGGCAGGATCAGCTCCATGTAAGTTTTGCTGTTCCTCTTCATTTTTACATGGAAGTTTTCCTTCCTCTACTTTCTTTAATTTTTTTCCTTTTAATTGTGATCATTTTTTTCTTAATCCAACAGATGGAAAATACTCGTAGATTGAGATGGGAAGAAGAAGAGGAGGAGGAGGAGCACAGAATCCATATACGCTTCTGACCACATCACTTGCGGATGTTTATAATATTTTGTCCGATCCTTGTTGGATTCTCATTTGTGTGCATATTGTTCTTGTACCGAGGCATAGATTTCCATTGGTGAATGGAACAACCCCTCGATTCTTTCTCAGCTCGTCCCAAATTGAAAAGAAGAAAAAGTCAGTGAGAACTAAAAGATGTTATTTGCTTGTAGTAGTTCCTAAACATGCACGGTGGCCTCCACAAGTGCAGTCAGGATTTGGTACATTGTACTGCATTATTGTGGAGAGATTTCCCAAAGGCTTCATCAGAGGAGTCTTACCAAAAACAGGGATTCATGTCACTGCATACTCTTCAAACAAAGAAACGGAAACACTCAATCATAAGTGCCACATAAACTTAAGACTGATCCCAAGTGGATTATTGAAAGCTACAAGATAATCATTTATCCGAGTTCAACTCGACCAAGCATGAGGACAAAAAGAGAGAGAGGACAGTGTTGAGCTCAAGAAATACTTGGAATTCAGAAGAAAGGGATAACAGTCCATTATATAGAAACATCACAAGAGCAGCAACAGGTTAAAGTAGTTGGAAATTGCCAATTTGTCACAGAGAAGAGAAATATTCTGAGCAAGAAAAAGCAAGGGAATAACTTCCCAAGTACTTGGGGCTGTCTGGCTTTTGGATGATCTCTCATCTGATCTACCACTTGATCTGATAAAAATCACATGTATACATACAATTTGAAAAACCTGCTGTTGATCCAAATTCAACAATGTGCAACACACTGCAGTGAATACAAACTGCATTACAGTCGCAAACTAAATTCTCTCGTATGCATTTCTGCATTCTAAGTTGTTTGCAGGCATGTGGAACTGCAGGCCGGTTGTCGGTTGAGAACCACCACTGCTTTTGACTCTCTTAACCTTTTGTTGTCGCTGCAATCGTGCCTTCCAATCTGCAGTGCCACACTTGACACCCAACTCGACCATCATCACCAAGGATCATTTCATATCAGTGTGAGCTGCAGACTGAAACAGTGTCAGACTAGATCCATAAAAAATACTGTAATGAGGAAAAAAAATACAGAAAGAAAATGTTTCAGGCGTGAGGATACATCTGTATGTATGCCAGGATGGATCGGTATCTAATTCCATGCTCAGCACCCTTTACAGCCATGGCACCTCTCACAGCCTATAACATGATGGCTCTCTAGACACCATTAGGCTTCCTATGATCCACCACAATTGTTACAGTCCCTACCCCCGCCCGCTTACTGCACTTCTTCCTGTCTTAAAACCCACTATAGAGAAAATTGTACATTGCGAATACCAAACAGACATCAAATAAAAATTTAAATTACCTGTGGATGTAAAATTTATAGTTGCATTACATTCTCACTATAATAATTTGTAATTACAAGCGACTAAAACAGCCTGTAGATACTTACTTTGATGCAATAATGCTTATTACAATTTCAAAAAAATCATAAGCCATTTTTCCAAGCATAAAAACTCAAAATTGTTTTCTTCTTAAAGAGTCCTGTAGGAGGACTCTATCCATCCAATACTATGATTTTGGTAATCTCAAAATATTACAAATAGATCAGGTCCTTGTTTGAACCGCTAAATGCCGGTCAGTACACACTGTACCGATCAATTTCCAAATCCACGCTGACCGGTGCTAAACCATAAGAGCTGATATCAGTCCTTTGTCAGACCACTAAATACCAGCTGACGTAGCGCATACTGGCAGGTATCTATAGATCATGTAGAATTAAGTCCTACTGATTTTCTAAGAAAATATCTTAGTTCCTTGTAGGTCTGTTGAACTATGTTCTATCTTAACCACAGCAAGTCCCAACCTCATGAAAGAGATAATTATTCTGGCAGCTGGCAAAAGATATGTAAAATTCTGAGGAAATGTGACTGAACATTGAGTTGCTAGCCAGGCCCTTTTCAAATTAAAACTTGCACAGGGTTACAAGTCGGGTATAGGGTGAACAGTGGGAAAGAAAAGTACTCCACCCATATGGTAAGGATTCAAGACTCACTACCTTTGTTGCTGCTTCAGCTTCTGTTTCTGCTTGCGTCATTTGTGTGTTTATGTACACATAGACACACCACAAGGATCATATATGATGAATTATCATAGCCGCAGATAATTGTAACCTTGGTACAGAGATTATAACTAGCTCAGGAAATGAAACAGTGAAAAATTGTACGACATTCTAGTTCATAATGCATGACTAACATCCAATACGAGAGACATGTTTAATAATTTTTAATTTCAGTATCCTTTCCGTCATCTGAAAGCATGAAAATGCAAATAAGTAGGTTCATTAATATTAGAGCCAAAAAAGGAGCAGAATATATGAGCAGCAAGCAGATTAGTTCAGCCAACAAACTTAAAAAATAGATGAAATAATCTGCAAGTAATGCACAAGGTATGATTGGATAAATTAGTTCAAGGCTTCTACAGACACCGAACGAGGAGAACAAAACTAGAAATTCTGCAAAGACTGAATACAATATACATAAAACATCAGCCTTCTTGAACTTTCTCTGAAGTGCCAAGGCATACTAAAAGAGAGACTCAATAGTTGCATACCAGAAGAAAAGAATAAACTAAATGTTACGAAGATGTTCCAAATAGTCTGAGTAAAGGCTTGTTCTAGTTCGGTTGGAAACTCTCTTCCTGACACTACTCTCTAGTCTTAGAAAAGGCATTTCCCAGTCTGATTGGGAACTCTCCTTTTGACCCTGTTCTTCATTCTCTCTGCCCAACCATAGAAAACATTGGAAACCTCAAACTTCCCAGAGAAATTCATTTTCTGTGCCAACTCATATAGCATATCAGGCTTTCCGACCCTAGAAAAATCAGCTGCAAACTTATTGTAGTCTATCTGAGGAGCTTTCATTCCTTTGCTTATCATCTCCTCTATGTATCTGTGTGCCTCCTCTGGCCTTCCATGCCGTATGTGCCCTCCAATAAAGACTGTGTAAGAATTAACATCAGGACAAATCCCCTGTCGACGCATTTCTTCCCACACTTCACAGCCCATTTCATAATTATTTCCATGGAAGAAAGACTTCATCATCATATGATATGTGTGAAACGTTGGCTCAAAGCCTTTGTTAATCATCTTCTTGTAAATCCTAGCAGCATCATCTGGTAAGTTCCTATTGGTCATAAGCTTTATCAAGGCATTGTATGTCTGTGCATCTGGTGGGCATCCTTTCTCAGTCATCTCCCTCAGCAATCCTGAAACTTTATCCATCTGCCGAGCATTTCCAAACCCCACAATCAAGCAAGTGTAGGTTGCAACATTCGGCTGACACCCGGCATCCAGCATTTCCCGGAAACAATTGACTGCCAGGTCCATCTTTCCAACCTTGCAAAGGTCTCGTATCAAGATTGTATATGTCCTAGCATTTGGTGCTGGCCCCTTAGCTTTCATCAGCTCAAAAAGCTTGATCGCATCTGACCTTCTGTGTCCCCGAATCAGTCCATCAACCATTATGTTATGTACAACAACATCTGGCTTGAATCCCTTATCCAACATCTCATTCCAAACCATTCCAGCCTCCACTAGATTCTTCAGCTTGCACCACCCTAGAAGGAGCAGGGTATAAGTCCGGAGATCAGGCGGGTACTGATCCTTCAACTTCTCAAACAGTGCTTGAGCTTCCTTCCCGAGCTTTCCTTTCGCCAAGGCTTCAATCAAGCAGTTGAATGTCTCCAGCCCTGCCTCAAAGTTGAATCTTTTCATTAGCTTAAAAATCCCCATGGATTTCTTCATCTCGCGTGCGGCTGCAAAGGCCTTGATCGCAATCTTGAAGGCATCCATATTCAGAAATCCCTTGTTTCCCATTTCTTCAAGCAATGCCACCATCGTCTCGAACTGCCGAGTCTTCCCGAGGACGCTCAGCATCTTGGTGTAGGTATCAGAATCGTGGGAGTATCCTGAGCGCTCACCTGCCCACCGAAAGAATCGATATGCTGGCTTGTGGGCGTGGCGGAAGCGTTCGAGGACGTCGACCACAAGGGAAGGGCTGAGGTCGATGTTACACTCATCGAGCACGGCCTCCATGTTTCGGTCGGAGACAAAGAGGTCTTCGATTACCTTGCAGACCCGCTCCACCTCCTTGGGGTCCGACGGCCTTAAGGGTGTCGAGCAGGTGGGATCGGGGTCGGCATCGGGATCAGCATCAGTGTCGGAGGGGGAAGGGGAGCCGGAGGAGGTGGAGAAAGAAGGAGATGCATGGTTCAGGAGGAACCGTGGCACTTGTCCTTGTAGATGAGGTGGGCGACAGTTGCACGGAAGGGACCGCGGCAGAAAAGGCGGAGTTTGACGGCGAGGACGATGGAGGCGACGATGATGAGGAGGATCAGGAGAACGAGGCAGGGGCAGAGGAGGACCACGAGAGAGGCGCACCGGCCTTCCCCCTCCTCCTCCTCCTCCCCAGCCTCCGTCTCCCGACCCGTCTTCCCGTGGCGGCGTGATCGGATCTGGAGGGCGTGAGTCGGCGGCGGGGAACCGGAGGCCATCGAATGCTAAAGAGGACGATAGGCGGAAGGGACGGCGGTGTCGGCTATTACTTAGGAGGAGAGCCATTCATCCGCCATCGACGCCGAACGGGATCTATACTGGCTTTTAGGGCTTACCGAAGAAGCGGCAAGAAAGAGAGATAGAATGGCAAATTGCAGCCGGAAAGTGTGTGTGTGTGTGTGTGTTGACTAGCGAGGGAGGATCATGCGCGGAGCTCTAATCTGGACCGTCCATAAAATATCGAACACTTTTGCCGGCACGTGTTTGCGTGTTACCCGTTCACCACGTGGCTCCGTGATTGTGTGCACGTGGGACTTGGCAATGACAGGGTGGCATGGGTACGATCCTTGCGCTGTGACTGTCGGCGCGCATGGCGGGACCCACATGAGTTTGGTTCCTACACCCAATCACGTTAGGCGGGTAACGTAATAAACAGTAAGAAAAGTGAGGACGGAGTTTCGAGTAATTTCGATGGATCACTTTTTTTTTTTCTTTAAGTTAAAAAAAATATCATTCTCGTTTTAAAATATTAATATAGTACATATTCCCTCTGAATATTACGATCTGCATATGCAGGGTTGACTTGAATTCTCAACTCGTTTTAGATTTAAGTTGGTCAACTTTGACCTGACTCAAGCTTCAGATTGTTGAAAAAATAGATTATTTTTTTTAATTTTAGGGAATGTTTAACCCAAGCGATCCCATGAAATGTTAAAATATCAATCAGGGTAGCCAATATATATTAATAAAAATAAAAATATTTGATGGAAGTATAAAGAAAATATTCCTTCAGTTCACTTGGTGTGAAAATGAGAAGACAGTAGTCAACATCCTCGAATCATACTTCCAAAGATACCCGCAGTGCAATTCATGCGTACCGCAGTATAGAATTTATTCTGAGTCCTACTACATTAAAAGAAAAAAAGTTACAATCTCTATCGAATATTTTCATTTTTATATGCTTGAAAAACTGCATGTTTATGTCACCAAATATAATTGAATACAGCATGAACAAACCACTTCGATATGAGCAATTTTCTCTCCACAACCAGTCGTATCCAAGCAGGAATACTAAATCAAATGGAAGGGCACTTTACAATCAACATGTGCAGTTGGCTCACCTCGCCAACTGGAGATGATCATTTGTTGGTCAAAGGAACCCTTGGGGTGAATTCATACAAGACATGGAAATAGCACCACCTAGGAAATAGAACTCAATGCATTCACATTTTTGTGCTAATTGTTCCGAGATACATAGGAAAATTGTGGATTTAGAACTTCAAAGCAGAAGTTTCCACACAAGGAAATATCACCTATGCAAATTGTCCCAAAATACAAAGGAAAATTGTGGATTTAGAACTTTAAAACAGAACCTTTCCCCTAGAAGGAAAGTGGCCTTCATGCTCATTTCATGATACAGGTGTAACAAAATTTTGAATTAGCAAAAGGCCCTGCAGTGGCAAAAGAAAATTTGTCAGATTCAAAGAAAAATGATTTTATAAACAAAATAATATTCAAAGAAAGGATAACATATAGTTGCTGTCCAGTATGAGTAAACTGCAATATTGTATTAAAAGACATGTACACATATGAAGTGGCTCATAAACTAATAAAATGGAATTAAGGCTTCAATTTTCTATCATAGGCTTGTTATTGCTGCATGAGCACTGGCTGCCCAAAACTCAGAAAAGTCTACACATCTTATTTTGAACCTCCCCCCCCCCCCCCCCAAAAAAAAAAAAAAACTTAAGAACACGTTAAAACATTGACATCAAAATGAAAGTTGTATGACGGTTTCTAAGTTTCCAGGCATGACTAATTGAACTTCTAACTGAACATTTAAAATATCTTAGAAGCAATCACTTTTCTTCAGAAGAATAAGGGACGGTTGGTTGGTCATCTTTAACAATTAGTAATAACCTCTTAAACATAAATTATTCATATTTAGTTTACTTGCCTGTTTGAATCAAAGAATTTATGAAACACAAAAATTCAGAACTTTGCAACAACATATCTTTGAAGAGGCAGAAAACGATCTGCACAAGTAACCAATAGAAGACATGCCAGCCTCATCGAAGTCGTACACGGCAAGTAGTTCAAGAAAAGATTATATCGAAATCCTGGTTCCTTGCAGAGAAGAAGATGCTGCTGAAGCTTCTGCTACAAGCGAAACAGGTTGCCTAGCCTGCAAACATGCACCTATATCAAACGGGTGCAATTGTGACCCATCAAACAGTAGATTGACACCTGGTAGGACAACTTCTCTACTGTCTGCCTCATCTGATTCATGTTTTACTCCACTGCCAGAAGTTGATTCTTCAATATGTCGTGTAGTAACCTCATATACAGGAGCAAGTGCATAGGACCTGTGGGCGGAAGTTTGGAAATGTAAATAATATTCTGGATTCAACTATCATACATGAATGGCCCATGTAACATTCAGTTCAAATATGATTGATACCTGTTAATTGTATATTAAACTCAACAAGCTAAAGATAATGGCAATACTTACATACTACCAAACTTAGAGAACTTCCAAGATAGCCATATATATAAATATTTAAGTTACATCTAATTCTTAAATCAAGGATCAATGAGAATGAATTGGGACACATTAGGTGGCTATCATATTCTTTAACCCCCCTTCATAAGTCATGAACGAGCTTCACAGGCATTAGCATACAAGGTTAGTGAAACTAACTAGATAGAACATATAATGGAAAAATAAAAATAAGGTGAAATTTAAAAAAAAAAGGTGATCCTTATTATCCCTTTTTCAACCACAATCTAACTACCAACCAACACAACTGTCTTCATCTAGATTGGACCATTGCTACCATTTTGTCTGGTTCAAAAGTTAGAACTTCAGCAATAAATACTAGAAAAGTGAAAAGAAAAAGAAAAAAATGTTCAATGAAAACAAAGAAAAAAGATCAAGAAAATTAGTAACACAATTTATAGTAAGACTTTTTATTTGTATAAGACCTGTTTATGTTTTATCAATAGTTTGAGGCTTCTGAGGTCCTCTGTAATTCTTATCATGTTAAAACTTACAAAATTTGAATATTGGAGAGACAAAAGAAAAGATCAAAATAATTATTAAAAATTGACTAGAATAACTATCAAGGATCGTAAATCTCCTTGATAAAAATTATCATGCATGTACATATGACAAAATTATTCAGTTTATAGAACAATAGCTACAAAGTAAATGATGTTTGATGACAAATACATGCTAATGTTGCATCCATGTGATACTTCATGAGACAAAGCAAAAACTAAAAATGTAGCTCTACACAACAGAATATGAAATTGTTGAAAAAGATGATTTCATGTCCAATTTCTAGGAAGTAGAGTACTACCACCTCTTTAGAAGTTTGTTCTTGGTAACTGCAACAAATTCCAATTGACCATGAACAAGGGGAAACTGCAGGACCTCATTGAATTTCAAAACGTATATTTAGATATTTCTAAGCTTGATTAGCACTTCCCAACTGGAAAGATGTATATTTTCGGTTAAAATCATTTTTCAATAGAACTGTAAAATCCAATTCATAATTGACATAACCAAAGCACACAGCCACACAGTATATATTGTTCAAGTACCTGAGGATATTCCCATCAAAACTCAGAACCTCTGTTTTGCCCCTTTGTCGATTTGTAAACTTAAATCTCTGGTTTTCACTGGGGGCTCCAGAGATTGGTGTTGAAGGATCCATCAGTGGGCTCCATCTTCCGCTCGCATAGCTGATTAGATGACGAGGTGATTCCTTCACATGTTCGATTTGGTAAAACATCTTTGCAGTAGGACCTGTTGCTTGGTATTCAGAACATAGTTCACGTAATATTTTTCTTAGACTTTGCATTGCATCATGGTGCTCACTAAGTGAATCTGTTTGCAGTAAATGTGATAAAACTATCCTTTCACAAATTCTGCCACATAATTTGGGACTAAATAAAGGAATACCAAATTCCAAGCTCAAAGGAAACCATTCATATTCAAGATCTGGTATCAACATGTCTGATTGTATTTCCTTTCGCAATCGTAAAAGGCGAATATAACCAACCGTGAATAACTCAATTTTGCTGGAAAGGTCCATTAACAATGAATCCAAGTTTGCAACTCCTTCTGGGTCTAGTCCCATGTCTGACCCTATCGGTTGAACTGATCCATCAAAGTTTTTAAGAGGCAAAGCAATGTCCACTGTGACAATCCTTCCAGAATCATCAAGATCGTATCTGCTCAGAGGTTGTATTAGCACAGCTGAATGCTTAAGCATCGAGTTTAGACAATGCAAAAGGACATTTCCATTAACCAAATTTCCTTCAAATTTGCCTCCTAGACCTCCTACTGTGGAACCATCCCAAGACCATATTAGTGCTTTTTCACAACCAGCTAATGGGGCAGGAAGCAATCGCAGACACTGTCCTTTAATTAAAACAACTGAGAGAGGTCCGTTACCCGCTAGCGTATATAAAACTAATTTCATCCATGGTGTCATTGAAGAATATGATGGTGGACCAAAATGGATTGGACCTGACGGTCCAGGTAAAACTGATGATGTAGGAAGTGGAACCATAGATGCAATGATGTCGTAATCTCTAAGAAACATTTTTTCTAATGTTGCTGGTGCCAGAGCAGCCAAGCTTTCACAACGAAGAATATCAACACGGTACTTCCTTTTTCTTTTTAGAATGGTCCTATCATTTTCTGAACCATCCAAGGATGTAACTTTTTTATCACTCTGTGATTCATAATCTGGTTTGCAGGTGTTATTTTCAGCTGAAGTACCTGAAGATGTCATGGGAAGAACATGTGCAGCATCAGATTCATTTGGAGATGAGTCAGGTTGGGGTACTATAGTATGACCATGGTCAGAAGAATCATCGTTGTGGTACATCTTTGCTTCATTTATATTAGAATAACCAGATTCCTCAGATACACCAATTTCAGATGTAACTGAAGTAATGTCATCAATAAAGGAATGCTGTGTTTCAGTTGGGTTACTTGGTCTGACAATCTTCCCATCATTAGCTACTCCACCAGATTGAAGACACTCGAGAATACATCGAAGGCTATATGCATGGTTGGCGAATTCCTGCAGTTCACCCTCAAATTTTTTTCCTTCTAAAGTAGAAAGATCCTTGCAAAGTTCAGCAATGCTAGAATCACCTAGTTTTCCAGCTTCATATAGTGTTACAGCATGAGACTTTAATCCTGCAAGTAATAATGGAATAAGATCAGTTCAGAAAGCTGTATTTAAGTATTACAAGAACTCAAAACTATGGGCTCAAGTGATCAATTAATATCGATGTTCAGTGGAAGTAATTGGATGTGCAACTTAATCTAAGATATACTTAACAGAATAATAATTTTATTCTATAATTTAAGCATAGAAACAGAGACAGATGGACAGAGATAACACCCATCTGTTGCTTGGCTCGCTGATATGCAAAGATTTGGGGCAAAACTTAAGGTAATTGATATTGAATTTTCTGTAGATAGTGCTATTTATATTATGGCTGAACTGACTTTATGCCCATGAGCAAACAACAGAGAGAGAGGACGAGGGAGAGAACATCACAAGCAAACAGAAGATTTGAATATGTATTTCAGTGACTGGAAATAGTACTGCAAACTTCTTATGTGAGCTTTCTTTGGAGCCTACACTTTCTTATGTGGAAGCATATATAATTTGCTTCTACTTGTTAAAAAACTTAGAATAACACCCATTTCAGAAACCAAGATTCTTAAATCTAAGAGTTGGTCTTATTAAGTTATTATAGATGGAAAAAGAACCTGAATGGAAACTACCAAATGTAACTTCTTAGGTGCTTTTTAATTGTTATGATCTTAAAAGGGACTGTATTATCTAGTACAACACAGAAATGCGATGAGAAGTACTAATTTGGGGTCCTAGTAGTTGGAACTTAATCTCTCATCAACATGCATTATTCTCGTCTTCTTTGTTTCTCTTTTAAAATAATTGGTTCTTGACCCTTTGCACAATTTTTTCCAAGTTTTAATTGCTCAATTTCCTCATAGTGACCTCTTGTTTATGTGATTTTTTGTTGTCCTTCAAGAAATCCTACAAAAGTATCAGGCATAGAATGTTATAAATTATAAAGATATGTTTTCTTAAATTAGTACCACAACTTGACACATGTATTAAACATCTTCTGAGTTTTGGAACTATAAAAGTTGAACATACAATTGCACATGTATTTAACATTAAAATACTACATGGCTGCTCAAGCTCAACTGTAAAGCTTATATAGGTTCCACAATAAAAAAATTGGATATTTACTTTCAGAATCAAATGTCAGCAGCAAATCATCATAATTAAGGTGCTGTATATTTTTTCTTATTTTCAATAGTTTATTCCAAGATTTGCACTACCGGTCTGAACCGATGTGCCAGTCGGCTAGTGGCACGGTACATACCACCACATACTGGTGTGCCAAGTGTCGGCATGGCAGGGCATGCCAACAGCATACAAAAAACCCCAAAAACCCCTTATTAAAATCGAATTAAATTTAATTAGACCAAATTAAACTAATCACAACATTAAAAACTTAATTGAAACCTATAAACCTATTCATAACAAACATGTAAATCACCCTAATATGCATGAAATACAAAAATTTCACCCAATATATGTCTAATTTCGATTAAATCAGAATCGCACATTAAAGGCCTTAGTTACTTCCTAATTAACACTATTCTACGATCATAAAGGTCTCAAACAACATATTAGATATTGAGAACATAGAATAGGCTTAATTATCTCATAAATTAACAAAAATCTAGAAAAAGAATACATACATTTGATAAGAGAGTTTTTCCTCTAACTTAGGCATTAATCCTTTCAAATTAGCCTTCCAAGCTTGATCCAATCCACAAATCACAGATTTGTGGAGTTCAAGAGAGTACAAATGAGAAAATGAGAAAGATACGAGCAAAAGAGATTGAGTAGAAGAGTTTGAGAGTGAAAGAGGAGTGAATGAGGGATAGAAAGGGTCTAAAATTCAAATGGTCAAATAGACCGTTTGAATTCAACAAATCCTAGCCATTGATCGGTATCGGTCGAAATCTAACCATTAACGACCTGTATCGTTACCGACCTATATAGGTCGATAACAGTCAGATTTTAACTGTTCTGCCTGGTTCAGACCCTGATCACCCGGTACAGGGCGGTCCGTGTGTTGGTCCCCTATCAGACCGACACATACCGCCTAGTACACTGTGGCACAGTGAATACTGGTTTATTCATTCCTAGAACCAAAGTTATCCACCAAAAAAAGGTTATGCTAGAACTATAAAGGGCACGCAGCAAAAATGAATCAAACCTGGTGAAACAGATCCCATCATTAAGTAGGAAGTAATATTGGCATCAACAACAAAAGCCACATGAGCAGTGCCAGAAATTGTTCTATTCTTTTCAATTACAAGACCATGAGTCTGCTGACCAGATTTTTCTGAGTTGATGCTAGCATTAGAATCATATTCATCATCACTTAGCATATTACTAGGGGAACTTGGAATGCTAGAATCTCGAAGAATCGATTCTGGATCTAAAAGCTTTATAGCCCAGCCCAATCGACAAGCAAATGATGCAGCAGCCTGCAGGTGAGAAAGGTCAGCCTGCAGGGTAGTAGCCAATTCAGCAACAGTAGAATTCTCACTCGAGACAACAAAAACAGCATATAATAACCTGCAAAAGTTTCCATATATTTGGTTAAATATATATAACAAATCATAGGAATATTCAACCTAAAATGCATATTCCTTTTAATGATATAGGTTGAATGACCTCTCAATTGTACTATAAGTATCTTACTCTTCTATTGGATCTTCATAAGACTGTTCCCTGTTTGAAACAAACCCTTCCAGCCTGGAAACTGAATAAGTAGATGTTAATCATAGTACTAGAAGGATGCACACAAAAAACTATAATGAAGGAATTACAGCTTACTATGTTGTAACATAAACTCAAACACTTGTTACATTAGAAAATACTATGATTTTAATGCCACGTGCAATATGATAACAGAAAATTTTATGCAGAGCTTTGAGAGTTATAGATATATAAAAACCTATGCACATCAGCACAAGATACAGGTGTTTCTGCAAACACATTAAATGGTAATATTTGCAGGTCCATTTCTATTGCAAACTTACAAAGACATACAAGTGTAATGATAAAATTTTAAGAGCAGTGCTAGAGTTATTTGTTTTTCCATAGAAATATAATGCTCGAGAAAATGAGCTAGGTCAAAATTATCTCAAAGAATTATATCAAAGAGAAGCGAGTGTTACAACAAAGAAAAGGCAAGAGCGAGAATGATATTGAGAAATCAATGACAAAAGGGAAACTACGATGGAGATAAGGCTGTTTGTTGTTGAAGCAGTTTCTGTGTTTCAGAATTGATACAGATTAGATTATGACTTGAACCTTATGTTAGCAATAGTTATTATATAGATATTAGGCAAATTATATATGATAGCTGAACATGACAAAACAGTCATCACATGTCAAGTGCCTTTTTCTTTGAGGGAGAAGGTCATCTTCAAGAGAGATATAGAGAAGAGAGGAGGGAGAATTGTACCATTATTATTCAAGTGACAAGACACGTACCCAAGGGCTCTATGAACTCATACATATTAAATATTAATACATAAACACTAATCAGAACCTAAAAAATTGACTATTGTCATCTCCTTTAGGTAGACTAGAAACTGGTTTGCAGCATTCATTGATAGGTGGCCCCATCCAACAATTAGTCACCATCCTACTACCTAAGTTGGGCAATCAAGCTGTTCTTCGATTGGGATTCCCAATAAAGTCAAAATTCTTATCCCTTACAACAAATTTAGTCTATACTCCAGGCTTACCAAGAGTAAATTTGAAAGAGTTTGGATAGAATTAGGACTGACCCAAGATGACAAGGTCTTATGTGCATTGAGCCGAAACCTAATCCATCTACAACTAGATCCCATTGGCCCATGAAATTTTAAAAGTTGATCTAACTTTTATGCAAGATACACTAAATGTTCCTGAAGGTGAAGCTTAGAAGTGATCTGGGTGCCTCTTTTAGTTTGGCCCTATCACATCTTAGGCTGGCTATAAGGATTGTTGTGTGCATATTTGTATGCCTAGAGTTTTGGCCCTATGACATCTTTTAGTTTGTGGTCGGCTACTTGGACAACATCACCGTTTACAATCAAACACTCGAGGAGCATGTCGAGCACCTTCAAACAATTTTCAAGGTCCTCAGGAAGAACACTTTGTTCGTGAGAAGGGAGAAGTGCTACTTTGCTCAGATGAAGGTGCAAGCTATGGCAGAATCGATGACGGATCTATTTAGATGGATAAATCAAAAGTGCAAGCTATGGCAGAATGGCGAACACCAAAGAATGTGTCGGAGCTGAGATCCTTCAATGGTTTCGTCAACTATTATCAGTGCTTCATAATTGGGTATTCGAAGCGCACAACTCCACTGACGGAGTTGCTGAAACAGCAGCCTTGGCGATGGTCCGATAAATGCGAAGCGGCATTTCAAAATCTAAAGGCTACTGTGTTGGAAGAACCGGTACTCAAATTGTCGGACTATGGGAAACCCTTCGAAGTCTATATAGATGCTTCAGACTTCGCTATTAGGGGAGTACCCATTCAGGAGGGTCACCCGGTGGCCTACAAGAGTCGTAAGCTCAACAAGACCAAGTAGCAGTACCCGGTGCACGAGAAGGAGAAGATAGTAGTGGTCCACTGTCTACGAGTTTGGCAGCACTACATTCTCGGATCGCGATTTATGCTAAGGACGGACAACATCGCTTTGAGTTACTTCCAAACTCAGAAGAAACTCTCCCCAAAGCCAATACGATGGCAGGACTTCCTGGCTGAGTTTGATATGGCAATGGAGTACAAGTCCGGAAAGGCAAATGTCGTGACCGATGCGTTGAGCCGGAAAGTGGAGCTGGTGAATGCAATACAGTTGGAAGGCGAAGGCCAAGCAAGTCAGTTGCAATCCAACTTCCTTTCCAGAATCAGGGATGGACTACATTATGATCCCGAGGCAGTAACCCTAATGCAACTAATCAAAGAAGGCAAGGCACAACGAATTTAGGTCCAAGAGGGACTCATCTACACCAAAAGGAATAGGGTTTATGTTCCTTAAATGAACAATTTAAGGCGTGAATTCTTGAGAAAGTGTCACGATTCCCTATGAGCTGGACATTCGGGCATTCACCGAACATTGGCTCTCATGGAGAAGGCCTTCTATTAGCCGAAGATAGGGACTGATGTGTAAGAATATGTTCGAACTTGTTTTGCTTGCTAACAAGATAACGTAGAGCAGCGGAAGCCAGTGAGACTTTTGGAGTCATTACCCGTACCAGAAAGGTCGTGGGAGAGCATTTCCTTGGACTTCATATCAAGCTTACCGACAGTAGGGGGACTCGGATCAATACTTATGGTGGTCGATCAGTTTTCAAAGCATGCAACACTCATTGTTGTACTCCTACACTATTCAGCAGAGGAGGTAGCCAAGTTGATGATGAAGAATGTGGTGAAGTATTGGGGAGTCCCGCACAATATCATCAGTGATCGAGATGCTCGGTTCTTGGGACGATTCTGGACCGAGCTATTCAAATTGCTAGGGTCCAAGTTATACTTCTCCACAAGCCTCCACCCCCAAACGGATGACCAAACTAAAAGAATAAATTCGCTCATTGAGCAATATCTTCGGCACTACGTGAGTGCCAACCAACGAGATTAGGTGAAACTGTTGGACATTGCCCAATTATCATACAACTTACAGCGGAGCTCTACATCTAACAAAAGCCCCTTCGAGATCATTATGGGACAACAACCATTAACTCCTCACACCTTGGCGATCGGTTATACCGAGAGTAGTTCGTCTGCATATCACTTTGCGAAGAAATGACATCGAAATATAGATATTGTGTGGGCTTACTTGGAGAAGGCGGCCAAAAAGATGAAGAAGTGGGCAGACTTGAGAAGGCAATCACAGGAGTTTAAAGTTGGCGACTTGGTGTTAGTGAAGCTCCAACCAGCATCACTCCAGTTCTTTAGACATAAAGTGCACAAGGGATTTATGCGCAAGTACGAAGAACCCTTCCCAATTATCAGCAGGGTAGGCAATGTCGCCTACAAGTTGCAACTACTGGCGTGGCTCAAAATTCACAATGTCTTCAACGTAAGCAACTTGAAAGCTTACCACTCAGATCCGCAAGATGCTTCTCGAAATGTTCCAACTCGGCTACCCCCCACCAGAGCCTCCTACGAGAAGCAAGTTGAAACCATTTTAGCAGATTGCAAGACAAACTTACCCAACGGAGCGAAGCAAACCGAATACCTGGTGAAGTGGCGAAAGCTTCCCTGAACAGAAACCAATTGGTAGCCTGAAGACGCCCTACGACACGAAGAAGCAGTTATTAAAGCCTACCAACAAGCGTCGATGAGGGTGTCGACAGTTTAAGTGGGAGAGAATGTCACAAACGATCGTTGTGCACCCACAACATCTTCAATTAACGAATCGTTCGTTGCTTTTGCATGCTTGTACAGATGCTAAGTAGCATGTTTTACCTTGGTTTCATGTGTTTTTTGCTTGAAAAATGTAACCAAGAACAGTTCGCAGCACTGCAGTGCAACCGCTCACTACAGCGAGCAAAACTGCCCTAAAATGGCTCCGTTTTCGCGTGTCACGGCCTGTTTTCTGCAGACCACAGTCGTATGCGAAACATTAGCCATCTCAGACCCCTAGAACCCCCTAGGTGACACAGGGGTGGATGGGACTTCGGGATAGTGTTGGGCATTAATCGGTTTACACAAGTTCGTACGTTAACTTGACGGGAACTTGTCATTGTGCCCAACACCCGATGAGCAGTCGTTTATGGACTTACGATTATTCGTTTTGCCCTCTAAAGTCTTTGTTTTCTCCTTCCTCTCTTTTCTCTCTTGCACTCAAAGTATTTGCTAAATTGCTTGTAAACCTGCCCTCTTTGCAAGACGTCAGGACTTGTCCGTTGCTCATTTTTAAACTAATCAACTTGTTTTTTTTTACAGGTCATCAAGGACTTGAGCGATGTTACAAATTGGCTGACTCTTTGCGGACGCATATCGCAAGGGCACTTCATAACTTAAGCAATCCCAACTAAGTCCAAGAAGTTGGTGCAACGGTGCTTCACGACTTAGGCAACTCCAACTAAGTCCGTGACTTTGTCGTAAGGATGCCTCACGACTTAGGCAATTTCAGCTAAGTCTGTGATAGAATGACACCCCCATAATTGTTTTTACCAAGGGGACCCTTTTTTAAAAAATCCCAATGATGCCCTTGAACTGGGCTACTTCAAGCCACAGATCCAAGGGTCAGTTTGGTCTAATTTGGGTACCACGTGACTTGCTTCGAATTAGGATGGGTATGATCACAATGGATCAAATCGAACTATGTTGAATCTGCGAACGAGTGTACCACGAGTATAACTTGAGTGTAACCAAGGCATATTTATCAAACCAATCCAAACTTCTCCAAAACTACTAGCACATGATTATAAGATATTTAGTATCATTTTTCTAATTTCTTATTATTTTAGAGTGAATAAATTTTCAAATATGATATTTTTGGGTTAAATTGGTGATCGAGCATAAGTTATTGAATTTTCATCAAATATATTTAAACTTCTCCAGAACTACTAAGGTAAGATAATAATATGTTTACTGTCATTTTTTTTACATGAATTTAAGATGATTAATTTTACAAATAGAATATTTCTAGATTGAATTTTGATCAAATATAACTCAAGCGTAACACGAGTGTCACACAAGGGTAAGTTAATGAATTTTCACCAATTCTATCCAAACTTCTCCAGAACTACTAGGGTGAGATAATAATATGTTTACTATCACTTTTTTATTTTTATATGAATTTAGGATGATTAATTTTAAAATAAAATTTTTTTGAGTTGAATCTGTAATCAAGTGTAATGCAAGTATAACTCTTTGAATTTTTACCAAATCTATCTAAATTTCTCCGAAACTACTAGGGTGAGATGATAATATGTTTAGTATCAATTTTTTTATTTTTGTATGAATTTAGGGTGATTAATTTTTAAAATAAAATATTTTATATAAAAATTAATATATATTTTTTATATGTTCTGTAAATGAGTGTAATTCGAGCATAACTCAAATGTAATGGCTAATCTAGGTAAAATGTGAGGAGGGAGGGAGCAATGGAGGAGTAGAAAGAAAAAAAGGAGTAGAAGGGAGTGAGGGAGGTGGATGAGGGTGAGGGGGGGGGAGAGGGGGCAAGGCGGAGGTGGAGGTGGAGGTGGAGGAGGAAGCTAAGGTGGAGTTGAAGGAGGCTGAGGACAAGGAAAGCTAACAGGGAGAGGAAGGAGACGATGGAGTGGGAGGAGGAGGAGGTAGAGTGGAGGTAGAGGATACGGGGATAATTTGAAAAACTCAAAGGGTAATCTAGGGCTCAATTAAATCAAATTGAATAGGTATGGCTTAGTTGAACCAGTCTGACCCGGTTCATCTTAAAAAAAAACCGATATTCGGTATAAAAAAATTGAGTCAAACCTTGTCAAAGGACAATTACCATCTTTTTATATTTCTTTTGAGGGTATTTTGGTCAAAATCCAGAAAAAAGGGCATCCCCTAGTAAAAACTAAATATGGGGATGCTATCTGGAAAAAAAACCCATTACTAGGAGCTTTTTTTGATAAATTGCCCAATAATTATCTTTCAAGACAAGGAATCTAACCCCTAAACTATAAACTAAAAGTGAGTCATTTGAAAGTTAAACTTCAATTTACCTTTTTTGGGAGAAAAACTGGTTCTGGTCTTAAAAATGAGGCTTCAATTGATTGAGATTGACTTCCGATTTGATAGAACTTGAAGAGTGGGATTGAGAGAAAAATTAGGGGAAAATTGGTTGGGAATAGGAACGACATTAAAAAAGGTGAAAGAGGAGAGAAAAGGTGGAATAGGGGATTTAAAGGTAAGGCATCTTTATTGGATCCATTTACTGGCAGTAGGCTTACTGCCCCATAGATCGGGTCCAACAATCTAAATCTAGATGGTAAGCTCAATTTGATAGCTTTACCACTCAGTAACCCATGATCCAAACTAGACCCGACAAAATTGCTTGGTCCATGTCCCATTCGCTAGATGGATTGATAAATATCGCTCGGTTCATATTGGTCCAGCCTTTTTGAAATGTTGCTCAAGAAAATTCAACATCTGTTATATCTTAGCAAGAAAATAAATAAGACATGTTGCCTGATAGAAGTTTGTTATATTGCATACAGGACACATTTTGATCACCTCTTGGACTAGTATTCGTACAATGAGCAGCACTTTCACTCCTCTTGGTTGGGCCAACAAATGAACATTTTCTTTTTTTCAATTTTTATGCTGTAAATAATAACACATCAATTTGTGGTATGTATCATCTGGGGCCATAATAATATATCATGAGCATACCATCCTAAAAGAAGTGATAATTTAGTGAGATATGCCAAGAATCATAATATCTAACCGAACAAAATATATCATCTCAAAAGCAATGCATTTGCATCTAATAAACTTAAAACTGCAACAAGTGACAGTGGGGGTTAAGGGGCTACCAATCCTAATTTTTAAAATTTACCTGACATTAGTCTCATATAGTGTGATGTTGATAGACATCGAGGTAGTACTGAAAATGCAGAGCACACTAGATTAGATCCAGTGAATCAGAGTCTCCTGGATAATTTGTGCTAGAAGTTCCACCTGTACAATTAGGTTAAATTTGATTGGCATTTATATCAATCTACTCTGATGGTATTCGATTATGCCGAATACCATCTATGGTATTCGATCTACTCTAATGGTATCAATCTACTCTGATGGTATTTGATTATGCTGAATTAGTTTTACTGGAGCAAGAATAGGGTCTTACATAAATCCTGTATCTCTTGGCAGCAGTTTATACCAATCTAGTATCAAATTGGATTATACTTGGCCTATATCAGTTGACATACCACAATCTTTGATTTGGCTCAAGACACCATGTACTAAACCTGTCGTAACCTATACCATGGTTTACCTTGATCCAAGGTGTACCATCACTATAGGAAAATCTATATACCCATATTTTTGTTAAAACAACAAGTGTTTGTCATACTTAGCAGAGTGGACTGGTACAACAATCCACGACTCTATATCATATAAGAAAAGTTTAATCATAATTAAGAGAATGGAATGAAAATGGAGAACTAGGATAATACGTACACCAAGAAAGGGGAGATGTAAACCATCAACAAAGCAAATATGCAGTATCGAATCCAGATTTTCTTCCATTAAGCATATACTTAGTTCAGTATTGAGAATGAGAAAAGGTCAGAAATCAGAGAAAGATGGATCATGAATTATGAAAGTAAACTACTTGCCAACATCCATGTGTATCTAGTTATACATTTGTGTATTGATTTCTGTTATGCATGTGTGTACATTCACATATGTAGATATGTATTGTGGAAAATGTTAACAATACAAAAATTCAAGAAAATAGTTTTAAGAAAATCAACTCCTCAACAAAGCATGAGTCTTTAGTCTTTGGGGCACAAATATGTAACCATATTGATCCATATTTAAGATGAATATAATTTCATATGATAGATGATTATTGCCATGCATACCTTTAAACCGATCATCAGAATAAACAGGGACATCGAAGTACATCAATCCCCTTTTGTGAAGACCTCTTACAATGTCGGGATCAAAAAGAATAAATGAATTTACTTCCTCCTTGCAGACCTTGTCTATTGTTGCCATTTCCTCTTCTGTGAGTTTCTATAGGAGTAAATTATATTACTATAACAGTTATATTCAGTATAATTGGGGATTGACATCACCAAGACAGAAGTGGCATTAATTTCATGATTTTTTTTCTTAAATTAGTTATATAAAAATGTGATAACACATGTGGTCATGGATAAAAAGTGGAAATGCAGGTGAGATAATCTATCAAGCTCATTTGTCAGATATATTTATGTATTTATGTTGATTTATGAACAAATTTTGTAAGAAGCTGCACCTTAAACTCTTCCAATGTAAAGTTAACAAGACAAACTCCCCACCATGGTTCAACTGGGAAATCCACAGGTTGTGTGGGCAACAATTCCTTAGCAATTGACTTGTTCAGCTTCCACATAAATTTCTGGAGACCACCAAGAGAACATAATAGTCAAGGGAACAACAAACCAACCACAGGTACCAGAAATTTAAAAAAAACAGACAAGAAGAGAGAAAAATAGACAAAAACAACATGAAATAACTTCCTCTAACATCATGTTACTAAAAAAAGTTGCATTGATATCATCTGTGCAGAAGTTGATAATCAGTGAAGTTGAGTAAATTATAGATACCATACCAACCAAATGTGAACACAAGAATTCATTAATGATTAAGATAAGAACCGGATAAAAATGATTATCACAACAACTTGCATTAATGATTTTCAGTTATTAATTTCAAAAAAAATATCACAGACATATGAAAAACAAAATAAATGCATATACATCTAATTCCCTCATAGCAGAGTTAAATGGGTTTCTAGCTCATGATATTTAAATTGTGAACTTGTGGATTTCTTTCCTGTGGAAAACAAAGACCCAAAAAAGGTGCTCATGTCAGCATATCTCTTTATTGGTTTGTCATTGTTATTAAATATTTGACAAGGAAGATTATGAACTTGACTCAAAGCAAAGAGTTTGGATTTCATCCAGGCAGTTAAGGATACCACATTTATGTTTTGTTGACAACTATTTGCTTTTTTCTTGACGGAAGATTGAAATCTATCAATATTTAGAAACAGGCTTTGGATGGTTTCACCTATCTTTGGGCTTCCTGACAGAAAGGGCAAAAACAGCATTTTCTTTGGAATTGTGAATCACAAAAGGAGATGTGTTGAATACTTGGGTCAGCCAAATAAATCTTTTCCCATCATTGAGCCTTCATAAGAATTAACTGCTCGATTTTTTATTGGTCCAAATGTGAACCGAGATTGTCTCGACCACTAGTAATGTAGTTCATTCTTTTCTTTAAGCAACAACTGCTCGGTTTTGATTTTTTTATTTTAAAGGAAGCATTGGGGCTTTTAGGGATAGTGATTGGGCCTCAACTTCACTGTAACCTCCGCATCACTCTCTCCACTTCGCCCGCCATCGCCTACTTGCCACCACCTGGTCAATATGTTTTTTCCTCCTCCCCTCCTCACTTTCTTCTTTCTTCTTTCTCCTTCTTCCTTCTTTCTTCCTCTTCTTTTCTCTTCATCCTCTCCCCCCACCCTGCCTCCCACACCAACAAAACATATATTGTGGTACATATCAGCTACTGTGAATCCATATATCAGCATAGACTGGACTCCTACTAGTCCAGCCATCAACCTATACAGGTCTGATACTCGAAATTACACTCCTTACATCAGACCTCCTCATACCGCACACTAGTGGGAGCCTTGTCATCTTTTTTATATATAATATATATGTTATCCATAGTATATGTGTGTGTTTCTACTATTTATTCTGTTCTTGTACACACATACCTGTGCACCACATGCCTAAATATCTACCAGTTCATTCAAGATGTAGTAAGATTGCATGGAGGCAAATTGATGAATGCACAAGAATTGAGAATTCCACAGAAAATCACCGACTAATTTGGATTTGACAAGATATGAATTATCTAAAGTTCATTAAGCCAAAACAAACATACAGTCAAAATAAACTAGTTCCCACTAACAAAAGAAAAAGGCAAACCCTTTCTATGCACATGTGATAAGGAAATAAATGACCTTTGATCTGCACTTGTTCATAATATCAATGTATTCATTACGTCCAATTCCTGTCAGCCTCACAGCATCTGCAGCACTGAAATTGGGGATGCTATCATAAGGTTGCTCTGCAAAAATGTTTCTGGAACATCAGTATATATGAATACAGTTTTTCCCTGGTCATAAAGCACACGTATATTCCTGAGAGGCAGTTACCCTTTTATAATATCATACAAATATAAGACAAAAAGAAAAGATGGGAACCATCAATAAAGGAGAGACTAGAAGGCTGATCAAGCACTACAAAGAGGATACAATCAACACAGACATAATATTCTAGGAGACCTATATCAGAGCTTTAAAGCAGTAACATACAAATAAAAACACAGATATTCACCTGGAATATATGCCACATGAGACCTTTACTTGTAAATCAAATTTGAAATATATTTAGGCAAAACTGAACTTAGTAACTTACAATGCTACCTGGATTTTATCCAGGCAGTTAAGGATACCACCTAGAGCTGTATTATAGTAATTAAAAACTGCCCAAGTTAAAGTTCAAAATCAATTGTTGTTCAGTTGAAATCGTTCTATGTTCAGTACCAGCACCATAAGCAATCATCTTTTGGCAAGACTTAAAAAAAACTAGAATCAATCACTTCAAGGTGAGACAAAAAGAAAGTAAAAGGAGCTAGAAAGAACCAGGCATTACCATTTTTAAGAACTTCAAAGATCATGTCACAATAATATCTGAAGGGTGACACCCTCAGTACACGACAAACATATTCCGCAAGATGATAGGGAAATAACTGCAGAGAAAACGTAGCAATTTAAATTGATAAAGTAAAGAATTAAAAGCAAAGATATTAAACAGCACAAATCCAAAAGTCGAGAAAGTGAAAAATAAAATATAGTGGAGATGGCAAGAAGCAAAAAACTACTAATTATCACAGAGATCAACAGCCAGACTCAAATTTAACTACCATGTAAAATCATAACCTGTTGATGAAAAATGTGAGTTAATATATAAAGGGTTCCAGGACCTACAGCAAGATTCTTTCGCAGATAGCGCATCATTTCTTCATAATATTCTCCTTCTTTACAGACTTTACGTGCAAAACACTGATTCCACTGTAGACGCTTTTTGATGCAGTAATCTATGATCCTGCACTCCATGATGAAAAGTTAGGCCTTGACAACACATGTCCTCCATGGAATTTGCAGAATATAACATGACGGTAAAGAAAGAAACATCAATGTTCATAGCCAACCGGTTTCAGGTCACAGAATGAACAAACTAGAAATGTTTGGCTTCCTCATAGAGGAAACCAAAAAACATACAAGAAATAGAAATCATTCATTCACTAAGAGAAAAGAAAAAGCAACAGGGAAACATCTATTTGGTAAGAAGGCGACAGAATAATCACAGATGACAAGCAAGAAAAGGAAAATAAAAGAATCAAAGAGTTGGTGGCGACATAAAATGTTGTTATCCTATGCAAGCAGTATGATGATGGCATGAAATCATATGCAAGCAGTATGGTGATGGCATGAATGTCGTTATCCTCTCATAAAGTTTTCGGTAAGCTATTAAAGAAAGATTCAATAGACACAGCATATGGAGCTCATTCAATAATAATTTAAAAGTTCAATATTTCCATGATGACAAAGACCTAGCCAAATAACCAAAAAAAAGGTCACAATAAAAGTGTTTCACTATTGGTTTGGGGGAAAAGAGAGCAATTTGCAGGTTCTATTTCTAAATTTTGGCAGTGAAGTTACATTTTCCTGTGCTCATTGCAAATAACTAGCCTATGCTCGAGCTAACCAGTTAGCACAAATACAATAATGATTTATAGAACGGCACCTTTTGTGCCACTCTTCTTTTGAAATCAGCATTGTTTGAAGTCTCTTCGGCAGATTCTCCCATGGGCTCTCTTCCCTGATCGCCTTCCGAAGGAGCTGCTCCTCAATCGTCGCCGGAACGTGCTGCATCCTCCAAATCAAACACTAAACCACTGTACAAGAGAAAACCAAAAGAAAAGAAGAAATCTCATATGCACCGATCTTTTTTAAAAAATAACTAGGAATCAAACAAAACATACCCGATAGAGAATTGGATCTGCAGTCGACCTCGAATTCCCCAGAAAAACCGAGCAGAATGTCAGAGATCTGAGACGAGAGAGAGATAAGATGGATTCCACGGAATCGCAGACCGAGATCGTTACCGGGGAGATGGAATCGGGGCTGGAAATTCCCGGGGGCGCTTTGAGAATAGAAGCGACGTTGTAGACTGGATCGGAACTCTTTTAACTCTCGTGGCGAGGCCGAACCCGGTTCCGTCCAACTGCGGATCCAAGTTCAACGCTGACACTGGACCGGACTCCGAAATGGAAACCGATCCTCCAGGACATCCGAACTGCAGTACAAACACACATATAAAAGGAAGCAGTACGAGACCAAACGAGAGCTCAATAAAGCCATGTGGCCCAGTTTCCCATCCAAATCCAACTTGACTTGGCAAACCCCTATAAATACACATATATATTGCATGCACATCAATGACTACTGTGCAACTCGTTGCACGTAACAAAGACCAAAGAAAAAAAAAATGAAATGCTAATTAATTTCATGTATTAAGTCTCTAAATCAGTTTTGTATGTGTTATTGTTAAACAATCATGGGACAACTAGGCAGCAGTCTCAAAGATTATATGCATAAAGGAACTGTTCTGGCTGATGCGTTTGCTGCTCACTTTCTCTAAAATGTCTAGCTAGAAAAATACGTTCAAATTTTTTAATTGACGCTATTCTAGTGTTATTATAAGCATAAAAATCATAATATATTGTTATTATATAAAAAAAATATTAAATTTTAAAATAAAATAAAATTATATTTAAATTTATAATACATATATTTCGATGTTGCTTAGAAGACTTTTATTCGATATATAACAAGCACATCATCTTTGAATATGAAAGTTACAAACGATATCGATTCGTAAAAAGAACTAGATTCGTTTTTTATTCTTTTCCTATTTTTCATGGGATCGCTATAAACGATAAATTTAAAAACAAAAGGAAGATGTGAAAATATCTATAATTGACTTATTCATACGACTATGACGAGATGAGAGAAAGATCTATTGTTTCTCAATAATATCACATATTCACGTATATATCTAATTATTCGTATTGATTTTTTAAAAAATCAGACCCCGAGAGCAGAAGATTTAGAATAAATAATTAGAAGAATCTCTTCCATGTCAAATCTCGAAAACAGAAGATTTAGAATAAATAATTAGAAGAGTTTCTTCCATCAAATTTATATCCTAAAAAATTCTACAATAATTGAACTTTTAATTCATCCCGTAATCATAATTTAATCATATTCATAATATATATTACATCAGTAGATAGGATTACGTAATCTAACATTAAGATCAAAATATTATGGATGAATCGGAAGCCACGTTAATGTTTTTGAGTTGATAATGGTTTGGTGGTGAGAGCAAAACATACGCCGTTTTTTATTGGTCTCCGGCGGCCGACAATAATTAGATGCACTGAACTGGTCGTTCATATCCAGTTGCGTTTTATGGTTCTTCTACGCATTCCTCGAGACCAACGCCTATCTTTGGATCACCATCAACTCGATCGGGTGCGCTATCGAGACCGTATACATACATAGTCATATACTTCACGTAAGCACCGAATGTACACAAAAACTGTAGCTCATGTTCCAAGTTTTCTTAGCCAATTGCTTGCAAGAGACTGATAGAGTAGTGAGTGTATATATCTATGCTTTTTTACCTTTCAACAAGTCTGCTTTTTATTGCAGATATTTACTGCAAAACTTTTTGTAGATCTTGAACTTTTTTTTTTTTTTATGATCTATCATTTCAAATGAGTGAAATTTTATCAAGTGATCATAATGATCAATATAAATAATCATAAAAATTTTGAACAGTAATTCTTTAAATATAATAATGATCAATATAAATAACCTAATATTACGATGAACAAATGAAATGCTATTAGAGTGAGATGTTGGTCGAGGCGGTCTTTAATTCTTTAAATATCTTCGCCTCGTTTCATTTGACCAATAATGGCTCGTTAGATCATGGCTGCCTTCCTAAATCGTTTATGCCAAGGTGTGTATGAACTACAATATTCGAGTACCTTATGCAACGAATAATACTCTCATTCCTTCCTATTTACCATAATATAACATATTTTTTTAAAGCTTAAGTTTTTACATGTATTTTTCTGGGATGCATATACTTTTTGAGAGATGTCGAACCGTGTCATATATAATTTTGAGATACACATAAGCTTAAGTCCGAAGAACCGAGCACGTGGTACAAAAATACAAGTAATTTTGCATGAGTTTTATAACGTAACTCTTAGCAATAACCTAAGTTGTATAAAAAAAAAACAAATATGTAAATTACTTGTATAACTGAATTTTCTTTATATCGAATCTTAATTTTAGTTTAAGTTATGAACTTTTTAAATTCTTATGATTTACTCGTGTCTAAAATAACGTTTATGCTTTTAAAAATATAACATAAAAGTTCACTGTAAAATCTGAGTTAATATACGTTAGAGTGACATACTAACAATAATATATTGTGAGTCACTCACTAAATGTCATTTGTCAACTCCAGGGTGTATGCCATCATGGTTGCTACTCACATCGTGAACGATACCCGCTCTAATTTCGATGAATACCACAATACCTTGTAAACTATCTTCCTCATAAAGCGGCAATACGAAAAGGAAGAGCAAGTGAAAATAGTGGTTGAGTTGATCCATGTAGCCCTCCTATACTCACTCGCTCTCCTTAACCAACTTATCAAGGAAGAGAAAGTGGCAGAGGCCGTAACGACGGACGAAGACGAAGAGACAAAGATAAGAGAGGCCGAAGGCAAAGGTGATAGAGAGCTAGACCACAACATTATAAGTGTGGCGAATGAGGGCGTATGAGAGGTTAAAGTAGGAGGTGGTGGGGGATGAAGATGGATTAGGAGATCACTACGTGCCTAGCGTCGGATTGGTCGACTCACATCCACCTGAAGTAGGACCAAAAGTTCTTGAGCTTATCGTTAGTATGGGAGAGGCTGCATGCATACGATGCCCGATTAGACAATAGTGGCTCGATACTATTACTAGTGGTCGCTTCCACGATGATACCTTATCCCGTTATTGATGAAAGTCTCAATTTTTTAAAAAAACTTAAATTACATATATAATTATATTAATTATTTATTATGAATCAGCATATAACATTCTAACATATATTAATTTAAACTTAATGAGAATTCGTTTTTTATTCTTTTCCTATTTTTCATGGGATCGCTATAAACGATAAATTTAAAAACAAAAGGAAGATGTGAAAATATCTATAATTGACTTATTCATACGACTATGACGAGATGAGTAAATTATAAGGATTTAAGATGTCATAACTAAAATGCTAAAATAGACCTTAATCTATTTTTTTTATAATATTAAGTTTCAAGTTAATTAGTATGTTACCAATAAACACTCCTCCGACAACACTAAGAAATGATATAATGGTTGCGTATAAATGAAATCTTTCTACACTAAAAGAAAAGGAGCAAGTAAAGAAGGATTTGATGGAAGGATAAGCAGAATAGATGCAAAAGAAGGGAGGAGAGAATGAACGTTCAGTATAAGGGTTTATCACTAATAGTTGCTTAATGATCGAGTGTCTCACTATATTCAATATAAGATTCATTTTGATATTATTTATCAAAATCCCGTCTAATAAGATAACTAGCCTACTAAATTAATAAGGTGAATTATCGATCAAATTACTTAAAAATTTACATTCATGATTGTCGACTCATCGAACCAAGGTATATTAAAAATAATATTAGTAATGCATATATATATGTTTATATATTTCAAGAAAAGTTCTTTTTTAATATTCTAAAATGACATGGTTAACTTTAAACTAGGATGGGCTCAATGATACCAGAGAAGATGAATTTGTTCTAGATATAAAACATATATGTTTTTTCATATAGCCATCCCTTCATCAATTACACAAGATGATGCGTGTGCCTTCTTGATCATACAATATATGCTTTTATGCAATTTTTCTTGAAATTTATACAATTACTTTGTAGTAGTATCTTCAAAAGGAATTGACTGGTTATAATTCGGAATCAAGGTTATTTTCTTTATGTTTCTTTGTCTTGAATTATTAATAATTGACTAAGGTTCAAATGCTAAGCTTTGACATTTTCAACAACATAACCAAAATATCTAAATATATAAAGTTGACTTTTAGACATTATTCATTGCCTCCTTTACAATTAACTAAAAACATTATTCATTGCCTGCCTGCTGTCTCATAAAATATTCATGATATTCTACGAAAAATATCAGAATATTGATTGGTAATTTCATGGACCGGACGTCAGATCTAAACCAACACACCTTTTACTCTGAGAAAGAAAACATAAATCTTGATCGCAACACTATGGGTTGATCATCGACATCACTTTCGGGATTTGAATGCTTAGTTACTTCCATCATAACCTCCGATCGATCATTTCGTAGCTCAGCCCACTCCACCCTAACAGCAGTAGGGACGCGTTTGTAATTTCAAGCTCTGGATTGGGTAATTAATAGTGTTGGTTGTGATAAAAGGTGCAAATTGCATAAAGAGGAGAGTGAATCTAACAACCAGATCTGTTCTCTATTATTTATAATGAATTGACTATAAAAGGAAAATAAACTAATAATTCGAAGAGAGGGAGAGGAAAAAAATAAAGTGAAGACAAAGAGGAGTAGAAAGGAAGCGGAAGTTTGGCCAAAAGGCGGCAAAAAAACCCTAACAGCTTCTTCCGGATCGGAATTCCCTCCCATGGACTGGCGATCGCGGATCCCGACCTGGTCATCGCGCTCCGCGTCGCCAGATCGAGCCCGTCGAGCTCCGGATCGCGCGATCTCTCTCCGGTTTCGATCCGTGTAGGCTCGCCGGCGCCTGCTGCTCCCGCTGCTACCCCGCTCGGCTCCGAGGCCTCCATGCGCTCCCCGCCCTTCGCCGGAAGGATCTCCGCTGAGCTCGGTGGATCTGCGTCGCCGTTGCTCGGTTTGGATCGGCGATGGGGGTGGGGGGCTGTCGGCAAGTTTCGAGGGTTTGCAACTGTGGAGGTACTGTTCGTGCTTGTGTTTTGTTTAGCGATTCTTGATTTCATTTGGTTCAGAGCGTGTTTAAGTGGCGGTACGTAATGGCCGTGGGTTGGAGGTGCTGATGGATTAAACCATCCTTTTGAGTTATTGTTTCTTGAATTTACCTATATCTACACTGCAACCTTTGTTTTGGAAGCTAAAACGAGTTTATTTCTGGACGTCTGACACCTACGTGATTCTATGGATATCTATTTCGAGTATGCCCTGCATTGCTGTCTTTTCTTGGGTTGCTTTCGGTATGATCAATATCGTGTCATATTGTTGTAGCTTACTGTTAGGATAAAGAACCAAACATCCTGGATGCCAATTTTAAAGAAACATGTCAAACCCTGTTAGGTTTGTTGAACATGATCTTCATCGGACCTTGATTTCTGACTTGCAGGATTATTCAAACTATCGACAAAGATACTGTTTCTGGGCTTTCTGTTTATTGTAGTATATTTGCAAGTGGTTACTGAAGCGAAGCCTGCCAGTCATATACCAGAAGCAGCGGTGATATCTCCAGCTGCTTCTCCTTCAGATGGATGGGATAAAGCTCATTCCACGATCACACTATCAAAAGATGAAATTCCTTTGCCAGCTAGTCTTCCTCTGGTCAACAGAAGGCACAGGAAGTACTCTTTACAGCAGGCTGCATCTTCACCGTTGCCAATCAGAGCTTCACCGATACATCGCTCGCTAACCACTGTTGGTGTGCCCGCTTCACGCTTGTCGAGTTTTGTAAGTCCTTCGATAGAGCATGACCAACACCCTTCCACAGAGTTTGCTGTTACTCCTTCACTTGTTGGCTATTCTGATCCAGCATATTCAAACTTAAGCTCGGTTCCTTTTGGATTAACACAACCACCTTTGTCTCCTCAAACTGGTAAGATTGATATGGTATTTCAAATTTATTCTACCATTCTGATACGGCAGCTTAAGTTCATTCTTTTGTAATTCGCTAAAGTAGTTAACTTACAGGACACAATTCTCTTTTATAGGTTCTGAATACCATACCGTATCGGTGTACTGATCGATACGGTACATATTGAGCGTGCCAATACATGGTACACTAAGATGTACCAATGTATTGCCCGTACTGAGCGATATAGTACGGTATTGCAAATCATGTTTTATATTCTTGTTAAGTTGTTATAATGGTTATTTTCTCTTGATAGTTGATACTATCACCACAAATATAATGTTTTGTCTTCCTAACATGGACCTCCTCCTAAGAGGTATATTAATGGACATTTACTAAAGGTGATTGATGTCTATTAGTTCCAATTTCTAGGTTGTTAGACATCAATCAAAATTTGAAGAAATATTACAAGAATGTTTTAGAATTCATTATCATTTATACATTAAGGATTTGTGTAATCTGCATAAATTCGCAGTAGGTGTTATCGTGCTATGAGTAAATGATATTCATTTTAAATAGAGAGTAGCATATAAATGTCTTCGCTGAAAAGCAAAAGAAACATAAATTCTTCGCGGACAATAAAGATCAAGGTAGAAACTGTCTCTTGAAAATGTTATTCAGTTAGTAAAAACTTTTCCAATTTGAACTTTTTAAGCATAGAAAGGTGTTTCTCATCTGATTATCCTGCCTTAGAAAGTATTAACCAGTTGAACTAAGATAAGAAAGCATTATTCCTTTGGGCAATTGCCATATTTAATATAATCATTTTTAATGTTATCATTGGAGCAGAATGTTGTGAGCCAAACATGGTGCAGAGACGAGGTACGCAAGATTGCCATTGCGTGTACCCAGTGAAAGTTGAGCTCTTCCTACAGAATGTTTCTCTGATATCAAATTGGAGCAATGAATTTCTTCAAGAACTGGCTTATCAACTTGAACTGCGCATTGATCAATTTGAGATCGTTAATTTTTATGTTGTTGGTGCATTTGGGTTAAATATCACAATGAACATAGCCCCACATACAGGGTTAAGTTTCTCTGCAGATAAAGTCATTGCAATGAATTCTTCGCTTGCACTGCATAGGGTCCGCGTCAACCCGGATCTAGTTGGCGACTACAGGCTTCTCAATTTGACTTGGTTTAGGCCACTCGCTCCTCCACCTGGTAATCTCTAGAAGGACGTATTAAATTCAGGTTATTAGATGTCAGTAAGTTTATGTATGTGCATTTTATTATATTTTAATCCATGATTTTTGTAAGTTGCAGTCTTTAGCATTATTTGTGTACTATTGCTTCTCTCTTTACCATCAGCTAGGTTTGTAATGCCCATTTCATTTTCAAGAAACATGCAAATATAGTATGGTGCTGAATAACTAAACATGCAGAAAATTAACATAAATTTGTACAAGTAATTTGCAACACTTTAGTCGTTAATTAGTCACTTGACATGAATCAACATCATGGAACAAATGACATAGTTAATCAACCTGAACTACATATCTGCCAGTGGTTTTATAATGTAGCAACCAAGTTGTTTGGGTAATCATGATATCATTTTTTATATGTGATGTAAGATCACAGTATCACTCATTTCATGGTTTCAATATTTTTATGTATCAGCCTCTTTGAACCACTTAAGCATGGGATTTATGTAATGTAGACAGAGATAAAAAGTGTGTCACATTGGAAGTGCAAATATTTGACATTCTTTAGGAATGTATTTTGAGGAAGCAACAAGAAATATTGAACAATTTGTACTGTTCAATATTTTATGAAAGTCAAAATCAACAAAGTCAAGATTACTTTGTCATATTGCAAATGTACAGGATTGTTTTTATGAGAAAAATATCTGCATTTTGAGGTATATTTTGTATAGTTCTCTCATCCACTATTTCGATCTGATTCAATGTCGAGGGACACTTGGACTTTTCTCGGGTCCACTTTCCCATTAACTTACTTCAAAAAGTGAAAGAAACTTCAGGACCTAAACAGGTTAAATTGCAGATGCACATTTATGTTAGCTTTAGTGTTGATTAGTCCATGATAGCTTCTATTTTCAGAAGAAATTGGACTACTTTTAGCCCTTATAGACTTAATGTATCCTGTGGTTGTCTATTTTGTGATCACACTATTTCTGCTTTTAAGGTGTTAGTGCTGTTGGCAACTTGAGGACTATCTTGTATCATGAGTGTCCAAATCAACTAAGCTTACTAGATGTAGCTTCTATTTCAGCTGCATCTGTTCTTCTTTAGCTTGACTGTACCCTTCTAGGGGTTTTTTCATAATGCACCTTTCATTTTTCAGTAAAGCTCTTTTTTAATGGTTAAGCATATAGATACATCCAAGAGTTCTAGTATCTTATCTCATATAATTATCTGTTTTTCTTAGTTGTATACATAATAAAGAATCTCTCACTTTCCATGCGAACTATCTGCATTTATCTTATGTTGAAAATTTCTGTTGGGACAGCATTTCATGTTTAGCAAAATTGATGGATGCTTTCTCTAGAATGATTTTATAATTCCAGATGGAATCTGATGAAATGATGACAGACTTTTCAATCTTGTTCTCCAGCACCTTTTCGAGCTATATCACCTATGGCTTCACCACCTGCAGTGCCCTACTTGCCAACATCTGCACCAAATTATGATTCTGGAGGCCAAAAACATTTAAGTATTTTTATAATTATTGGGATATGTATCAGTGTTATCATCGTTGTTACTTTGGTCATGCTAGTAATCTGTTCCCGCGCATCTAGCAAAGGGAAGGAGGTACCAGCTGAACAAGCAGGTATATGTTTAAGTTCTATTTTGTTGCTTAAACTTGCATGTATATGGAAGGCTATCCACATCTAGTACAATGTTATGCAGAAATTTATGGAATGTCTGAACGGTAGAGATGTTATACAAACTGAGATATGGGGTGGATCCAATACTTCCAAAGGTTGCAGAGGAACTGATTTTTAATGCATATCTCTGTTTAGAACTGGAAAGTTGATTTTGAAGCTTACTCATTGTGGCTAAGAGGAGGAAAAGTTACTCATTACAGCATGTGGACCCCCTTGAACCGGGCAGTCCACTTCTGAGATAGGACTTACTGCCTGGTAGGTCCTGTCAAACAGGCTTACCCTCCAGTTCAAGGCTTTACTAGGCCTGTAACTGAGCAGTAATCCCATATGGGTTGAGAAAAGCTTAAGAGGGCTGTAGGGGTCTCTTTGAACCGCCCTTTTTTGTCCCTTTTTTCTCAAATCCAGCACCCCTGCTCATTCTCATTTCTTTCCCTCACATAAATTTCCACTGATTCTTCCAAATCCTACTAAAACCTCTCCTAAATTCAAGCAATAGTTAAAGGGCAGCCCCAATTTCTCAAGGAGAAAGTTGGGACCCGAAGATCCAGCTGATATTTCTTCAAAAGTAGGTAACTCTGAACCTACTTTGTTAACCTATTTACTTGAATTTAGTTTCAGTTAGGTCAAGATTGGGGAGATTTTTCCTATGCATCTCTGATAACTGATTTGCACTTAATTTAGGGCTTGATTCATAAAGATCAAGCCCCAGACTTGTGGATCTAGGCTAGATCCACCTGGTTTCAGGCTAGATTTTTGTGAATTGATGCTTCATCTTTGCCTAAACTTATTATATGATTATTTATTATGCTTAATTGCTTAGATGACTGTTAACTTATTTGTGTAATACAATGTGTTCTCTAGATACAGCCCATGTTCCTTTTCTGATATATGTTTTGATGCAATATTTGTTGTTTTTTATACTTAAATCACTTTAATTTTATGAATCTTATTAGGGTTCATCAGTAAAAGGTAGAAACAACCATAAAATAGGGTTTCTTTAGGGTTTTTGCCAAACAAATGTAGCCTTCGAGCATGTTGCAACATGTGCCGACATATCATGTGAATGTATGCCGGCACATACCAGACCTGTGTCAGTTCAGCTGTGGATTGACATCAGTCTAATGCACGATATTGAAAACATTGGTTTAGGCTATATATAGAGCCAGTCTATGTTCCAGTTATTTTAACTTTGAATTTAGGTTAGATTAAGCCAAGATTTTTATTTTGCTGCTAGCGAGCAAGATCAGACCCATCAAATTAGTACAGGATACCTTTCCTATCATATTTACATTTTTCATCTTTTTTTTTAAACCTATCCTGTTCAAGATTTTTTGATATGTTGGATGCCTATTAGATTTTGTTAATTGTTTTTGTTTCTTAGTTTATTTACAGTCCCAAGAAGATTTTTGATTTGATAAATTTGGAGAGTAGAGCTATATGGCATTTTTAACAACAGTCATCGATCTAAGCTCTATGGAGGTAGTCATGGAATTGTGCAAATGTGTGGGAGTCGGTTGAATGAGAAGGATAGAGAAACCAATTGGCATCTTTGGCGAAGCAGATGGAAGATTGGGTGACACGGGAACAAGTTGGAGGTGGTTGATAGTTAGAAGATAAGTCCATAGCTTTTTCTTGTTTTTGATAAAGAGACTCTGGAAAAGTTGGAAATTTGAACTACATCCAGAAAAGAGCAGAAAATGGTTGGAATTGAAGGCAATTAAATCAGATATTTCCATATCAAAGGTTCTCTTGAACAACAAAATCACAAGAATCTCGTCGAGTGCAAGTGCTTAACATGAAAAAGACTGGAAATATCAACATTAGTCGAGCTTCCACAAAAAGAATGAAGCTTTCTCAGAGTTTGATTGATGCATGAGCACCATGGTGCACAATAGGATCCCAACAATGAGTCATAAGTTCACAATTTTATAAATATAGAAAAATCAATGCAATTTATCTTGAAAAATACAATTTAAATATTCATTAGAAAATGTTCCACATATATCTTATCACATAAAATAAAATAGTATGTATACTGATTGGCAATAATAGTAGAATCCAAGGTCCGCCGAACCGTACCGTACTGGAGTTTCGACCCGGCCTCGGTACGGTACGGTACGGGTGTACCGACCGGTATACCGAGGTGTACCGAGCGGTACACCTGATTTTACCGATTTATCCCTCCAAAATACCTGAAAATTAGAAAAAAAAGTTAGGATAGGGTTTTCAAGTTACAAATAAATATAGTAATAGTATAAGTTTAGCAAAATCAAATAGGGTTTCTTTAGGGTTTTTGCCAAACAAATGTAGCCTTCGAGCATGTTGCAACATGTGCCGACATATCATGTGAATGTATGCCGGCACATACCAGACCTGTGTCAGTTCAGCTGTGGATTGACATCAGTCTAATGCACGATATTGAAAACATTGGTTTAGGCTATATATAGAGCCAGTCTATGTTCCAGTTATTTTAACTTTGAATTTAGGTTAGATTAAGCCAAGATTTTTATTTTTCTGCTAGCGAGCAAGATCAGACCCATCAAATTAGTACAGGATACCTTTCCTATCATATTTACATTTTTCATCTTTTTTTTTAAACCTATCCTGTTCAAGATTTTTTGATATGTTGGATGCCTATTAGATTTTGTTAATTGTTTTTGTTTCTTAGTTTATTTACAGTCCCAAGAAGATTTTTGATTTGATAAATTTGGAGAGTAGAGCTATATGGCATTTTTAACAACAGTCATCGATCTAAGCTCTATGGAGGTAGTCATGGAATTGTGCAAATGTGTGGGAGTCGGTTGAATGAGAAGGATAGAGAAACCAATTGGCATCTTTGGCGAAGCAGATGGAAGATTGGGTGACACGGGAACAAGTTGGAGGTGGTTGATAGTTAGAAGATAAGTCCATAGCTTTTTCTTGTTTTTGATAAAGAGACTCTGGAAAAGTTGGAAATTTGAACTACATCCAGAAAAGAGCAGAAAATGGTTGGAATTGAAGGCAATTAAATCAGATATTTCCATATCAAAGGTTCTCTTGAACAACAAAATCACAAGAATCTCGTCGAGTGCAAGTGCTTAACATGAAAAAGACTGGAAATATCAACATTAGTCGAGCTTCCACAAAAAGAATGAAGCTTTCTCAGAGTTTGATTGATGCATGAGCACCATGGTGCACAATAGGATCCCAACAATGAGTCATAAGTTCACAATTTTATAAATATAGAAAAATCAATGCAATTTATCTTGAAAAATACAATTTAAATATTCATTAGAAAATGTTCCACATATATCTTATCACATAAAATAAAATAGTATGTATACTGATTGGCAATAATAGTAGAATCCATCTATAATCTAGAAAAGGCGATTGATGATAAATGAAGACTTGTGTTCATAAAGATATCGTCCCCCATCTTGCAATAGGAAGAAATCAAACATTGGAATCAGAAGACTGTTCCTCCTTAAATAATTTTTTAAAGAACATGAAATTGAAAAAGGTTAATCCAACTTATTTTAGGGTTATTTTTCACCTTTTCATTAAATATAAACAAGCCTCATAAAATTGAAGTGGTTCTTTGAGTTTAAAGAATGAGCATTGCATGAAAACATGTATCAAAAAGGAACACAAGTTATTATCTAAGGAATTCTTTTATAATGCACAAACACATTATATCTTCTTTAGCAAATAAGTATATCAAATGATTGTATAATATGATCATATAATATAATCATATATCTGATTGTCATGATTCGGTGATGGGTGGTCAGGATTCTGGATGTAATGAAGCTATAGATTATTGCAATACGTCATAGGACATCTGATAAACAATGTCACTGGTGCGTTAATGTGGTAATAGTTGTTGCCTCAACCTGAACCACATGTCAGGAGGCTCCTCATGCAAGTAAGATTGTGGCAACTGGCAAGTACGGTTTCATAGGTTATATTGCACCTATGCCATGGCTCTTGTCGGTGTACCATTGCATGCTGTAAAGGGCATTTGAGTGTGAAGTGAATGACCGACTATTATCATGCATCTGTTGGCCCTAAGACCCAGGGTAGTGGAAGGCTGAGAATGCAAGGAACTCCTATATAGCTTAATGTTATGTGGGTTCTGTTTCATATCCTCGTATGAATCAACAGCTGTTGTCTTTGCGACCATAAACAAGTTGCATGAGTACTCGTGCTTCATGATCTATATCTTGGATAACATGATTGAAATACTGCTCCTCAGGTCATGCTCCATCTATTCAGGTCCAAGTGGGGGAACATTGGATTTGGTTGATGTACTATTGTTCATGTCATTACTATCTCCCTGAACCTTATGAAGTATGAACTATGAAGGTGTATCATCATCTGATTAGACATGTAGCTCATTGAGTGTGTTATATGGATCAACCAACTGTGAGGCATGACCCTTTCCCTTGTTGTGATGGCCGAATGTATGACCCTGCTATGTGCTGCCATGAACCCTAGAAGAGTAACAGCTCAAAGGACAGCCATGACCTGACTTTGGATGTTGCTCTTCCTTGTTAGGATCCTCTAATCCTCGTTGTTTCTCTTACTCTTGTCTTGCCCCAAAAATGAAAATAAGATGAATGTGAAGGGTATCCTGCCTCATCGGAGTGTTTAGACCCTCCTCCCCTTTGTGAACCCGATTGAGCATCGAATCCGAGTCATCATGTTAAAGCTAGAAATCGAACGAGTCAACCTGGGTTATTCTGTTTTCTTATCAATCTCAACACAAAGCAGTCTCAAATGTCTGTGTACTGTAGTGGATGTAAACTAGTTTCTCCAAGCGTTTGCTTGAGAGCCGCTTGCGAACTTTCATATGAACCAAGATGAATAGCGACTAATTATGTTCACAACCACTGGATGATATGATCTGTAATAAAACCCACATTCCTACTCTCTTCAAATTTGGTATCGGGCCTGAGAATTATAGCCACCACTCAGTTGCAGAAGGGCAGTGAAGACTTATTTTGCATAAACTTGATTAAGGTAAGTACAAGACAAATTATCTGGTTCAGTTGTATTACCAAGATCCATATGATCTCAGTATGATATTGTGATGTTCTCGATGAACATGCTAGAAGCTTCGGGACCATCCTTATATTAACAAATATAAATAGTAATTGAATATTAAATATGGACTCAATGGTGAAATATCTTAAATTCCTAATATATAATTTATTATACCTCAATTATAGTGTTGGAAGCCTTGTTGACATCTGGCTTAAATCTGTATGTCACATTCTGCAGTGCCAACAGTAGCTTGTCATCATGGTATTGGATAATAGAACATGTTAAGAAACATTACCAACACCACTACGCACTCCGAAGGATCAATTTCTTGGGAACCTAAAAGCCTGTGTTGTTTCAACTTTGATCATGGTATTGGATAATAGAAATAGTTTGGACCAACACGGCTGGAAATTTCATAGAAAATATTTACTTTTGGAGATTTCAAGCTAACTAAAGAAAAACTCTCAAAGCATACATCCGATAGATAATCAGCTTATCCTTCAATATTTTCACTTTCTGGAAGGAACTCAAAGTGATGGCTTTGTATTGGGAGATTGATTCAGGATGCTTTGAAAATGAACATAGTTAATTTCCTGTAACAGACTAACAGATGGCAACAAATTTCTCTCAACATAATTACAGATGCTTTGGATGCAAGCAAAGGTTCATTACTTCATATTACTGTTTGCTTAGCTGCTTCTTCTCAGAGTTCCATTACAGGATTTCTTAGTTTTGTTAATTCTTAGTTAGATCATATTGAGTTGCTTTCCTTCTTTAACGATCAATTTTGATGTGATATAATTGTTATATTTTTAGATATTCATTGTAATTTTACTTTGCAGTAAAGTCAAGGACTGCAGATGCAGTTTCTGTAGAAGGGTCTCTTCCTCATCTCACCAGTACACGGTTCCTTTCATATGAGGAGCTCAAAGAGGCTACAAATAATTTTGAGCCTGCCAGCATGGTTGGGGAAGGTGGGTTTGGTCGTGTTTTCAAGGGTGTATTGAGTGATGGGACAGCTGTTGCCATCAAGAAGCTCTCTAGCGGAGGACACCAAGGAGATAAAGAATTCCTGGTTGAGGTTGAGATGCTGAGCAGGCTGCATCATAGAAATCTTGTGAAACTTGTTGGTTACTGTGGCAGCCGTGATTCGTCACAAAATCTTCTTTGCTATGAGCTTGTTCCAAATGGCAGCTTGGAGTCCTGGCTTCATGGTAGTATTAGATTTTTGCTATAGTTTCTGCTTTAGAGTTTTTCATATCGAACCTCGATTTCATTTAAATACAGGCAAAAGTTTCTTATTATTATTGCTAATACTTACATTTTCTTCAGGCCCCCTGGGAGGAAACTGTCCTTTAGATTGGGACACTAGAATGAGAATTGCTCTTGATGCTGCTAGAGGGTTAGCCTACCTACATGAGGATTCTCAACCCTGTGTGATCCACAGGGATTTCAAAGCATCCAATATATTGCTCGAGAACAACTTCCATGCCAAGGTTTCTGACTTTGGTCTCGCCAAGCAAGCACCTGAAGGCCGTGCAAATTATCTTTCCACTCGTGTGATGGGAACATTTGGGTGAGTGGTCAATTCCTTTCTTTTCAAGTAACTTTATTTTGACCTGTGTTATTGCACCATTGAAACCCATGTCATTTCAGGTATGTAGCACCTGAGTATGCGATGACAGGACACTTGTTAGTAAAGAGTGATGTGTACAGCTATGGAGTAGTTCTACTTGAACTGCTTACAGGAAGGAGGCCTGTAGATATGTCACAACCATCTGGCCAGGAAAACCTAGTAACCTGGGTTAGACATTCTATGCCATTTATGTTTTAACTTAATCTGCATTATTCGATGGTTTCTCTTATTAGAAATTCTCATTTGTCTACATGGTGTAGGTTTCATAGTTGAATTTGAATGAAGATTACATTGAATAGAGAAAAATGTATAATCTCCGCAAGGGAAAAAAATAGTAGCAGGAAAACACACACCATGTAGATATTCTTTTGTGATAATCTTTCTGCAATTATTGGGGTGGTCATTCTTTTTATTGACAGCCTTCTGCAGAAAAATAAACACACAAAACCGACATAAAAGTATAAAATTCATTAAACAACAAATCATATTCATTTATACATCCTGATACTTGCAGGCCCGGCCAATTCTTCGTGACAATAATAGGTTAGAGGAGCTTGCAGACCCTAGGCTTGCAGGTAAGTACCCAAAGGATGATTTTGTCCGAGTTTGCACAATTGCAGCAGCTTGTGTTGCACATGAGGCAAATCAGAGGCCCACGATGGGCGAAGTGGTGCAGTCGCTTAAAATGGTACAGCATGTTGCTGAGTGCCAGGATCCCCTTCCAACCCCATCAACCCATCCCAATAACAAGCAGTCTTCAACTACCTATGAATCAGATGCCACTTCGTCGATGTTCTCTTCTGGTCCTTTCTCTGGCCTAAGCCTTTTTGACAATGACAATATCTCCAAGGCTGCAGTGTTTTCCGAGGATCTGCACGAGGGTCGATGAGGTTGAAGCTCAAGCAAATCATGAGAGGGCTGGGATAATGGCTCGTAATAGAAATTGAAGATTTTGTGTATGTTGTATATTTCGATTATCATCGACCTGAATCTTTGGAGTCCATATTTATGAAAATATCAACTAGTCTTATTTTGTTTGTAATTCATTAAATGTCAGTCCTCACATTTATTTAATGAATTATTAATTTTCTTTTTCTTTTCCTGGAATCCAGTCAAGGATGATATATGAGTACTATAATATTATGTTTTTGTTAATCCTCACACTTGCTTATTAGGGTGAATTCATGAAGAAAATCTTTTCTTGATCAGGTACGAGTTTAATCCCAGCAGATACTGATCGTTTTATACCACTACAAATTACTAGGACGTATGAACTGACCACTATAAATCATGACTGGCTTTTGTCTTCTCATAGGCTGACCACCTGATTTGATCAGATCTCTCATGTTGTTACCTCTTTCTACTTCCAGGATTACAGAATCCATCGGGCTGCCAATGGCTGCATTACTTCCGAAAAACGAACTTAAAGTTTTGTTTTGGAACAACTCATGCAAGCTTAAACTAATAATGGTTAGAAAGGTTCATCAGATATAGAAGATACATTGGCGATTGCTTATAATAATTCACATCAGAAAGTTAGAACGACTTGCAGCTGCAATTTATCAGCTTTGGATCATAATAACGTCTACCTATTTAAAAATATATATATAATGTTAATACGAGACCTATAATAATGCACTGCACTGACCAATCAAAATGTTTCAATAGAAACATAATGTCCATCTGTTTTTTTTCTTTTTTTAATGATGAGTTTTGATCTCAGCATCTTATAATAATAACCTAAGAAAAACCTTTACCAGTCAGATGTAGTAGCATTTTGCATCTAGCGAAAAGATGGCCTCAGCAAAGCATGAGCTCGGTGATTTATGCTAACGCAATTCTGGAAGACTGCTCTAATAAAGACACTAATAGAGTGGCAAAAAAATGGGGAATAATTCATGTGTTTTAAGTTCACAAGTTGGTCGAGGACGAGGAGGCTTCTCCTTCTCCTCCTCCTCTCTTTCCCTTCACCTCCCATTCATCCTCTGCTTCATTTCCTTCGTATAGGTCGGTCATCCAATGAGCATTTGGGCCATTTCCTCAACCATATCAATTTTTTTATGTACACGATCTTGAACCAAATTGGATTAATTTAAATATTACATATATTCATCACATCATATATATATATAGTTAATATTCAGAAACAAAATCACATGTTTATGATTGATGCCACCTTCTTGAGTTATGAGTTAGACCTTACCGAGGACCAAGATAAATCAAGCATAGTATTTAATGACAATTCTTAATGGTAGCAAAAGATGTATGGAATCATGCATCCTAAATAGTTCAGAACTACAATTTTATTGTTGTTATTATTGTTTGTATTAAATGACAACCACCCCAAATACTATGGTTTGTTATCATTGTTGTATTATGATTCCATAATACTAGTGAAATACTATTGATAGTCTAGAATTAAGTTCTACAGGTAAATTGCAAGCACAGAGTTGGCCCTTTTCTTTAATTTCTTAAGTAAATGGGTTAGTGGTTCCTCTTGTCCTTAAACAACTACCATAATTAAAATTTGACCTAAAGAGAGTCCTCAAATGCACAGGTCAAACCCTGTCGGAAAAGCCCAATCCGCCTAAAGTAAGGCTTGTTTGAGACATAGAGGTTAAAAAAATCAAACTCCCTTAAACCTAACTCGAAGTTGAGGGTTGACCTCCCTCTTTGCTTAGGGCTGAGAGGTCGATGCTGACCATGATAGAGGGGTTGGGCGTCGACCCCTTTTCCGCTTGAGGGGGCTAGGTTGAGCTTCACCACCTGAGGTGGGTGGGTCGGGCTCCGACCTCCTCTATCGAAGGAAGGATTGGAAGTGAACTCCCTTCCTACCCAAGTAAGATAGGTTGGGTATCGATCAAGGTGGAGGGGTAGGGCATCGACCCCCATTTGCCCAAGGTGGGCTAGTTGGCATACATCGATCGCCTCACTAGGCGAGAAGGATAAGTCCTTAATTTATTTTTGGATGTGCCTAAGGTACATTGGTCGGGAACCCCTGCTCACCTTCAAAGAAGTAATCAAAGAATCATAAGATCAACATGTCAGATGGACCAGATATTGTATTTCAAGACCCTTTGCCAAAGAGCCTCCGAAGCACACCTTTAAGAAGAGACAAATTATACTGAGGATAGTATTGACTAACCACTATTTGATATGTGCCTTCCATGTGGCATTTAGGCTGGAAAGAGATAAAAGCTGCACTCTATCGGTCTGCTAGCATGAACATTGATCTAAGATAAGTGGTTATGGACTACTTTTGCCCTTGTCGATTATGTAGACAAAAGTTCAAATTGAGATTGTTAGAGGCAATTAAGGATTGCTTCTTCGAAGAATATTCCGTAGAATATATCATTCCTTTGCTACCATGTATAAAAGTTCACCTCAAGAGATTAATTTTTACCATCAACGATTATACTTATCTATCTTGGGTTATCGACTTGGGCATCGAAAGGATCGACTTAGAAAATCTCTTCGGACATTTATCTTCAAGCAAGTGGTACTAAGATAACTTTCTTGAGAGTTCGATATTTTTATCTCGAAAGCATCTCGGACAATTCTACGCATGTGAATTTGAACTATGTCGGGTTACTCAGACGTCAATAATAACTTCCTATAACACACACATAGCTCATTTAATGTATTTTTTGAATGTATTAATTAGTTCAGTTGTTAAAATAGAAAAATACTTAATATGTAAAGTAAAAATAAATTGAGTGATTTTGAAAAAAAACATTTATTATAATTCCACATTTACTTATATTATCCTATATATTCTTATTTTTTATTATATGTTCAAGCTATTCTTAGGTGCATGCATATACGAGCCAGTAGGTACATATGTAAATTATCAACATCTTCATGTAGGTGTAGGTGTATAAAAGAAAAGAATAATTAGGTATTCTCTTTAGTTAGGAAAATAAAAGAAAACGATTTTTTTACGAAAAATAAAAGGATAATTCTCCCACTCGCTGAGAAGTCTAGACTTCTTAAATATGGGAATTTCCGGAGAAAGCCATAAGAAATGTAACGTAAAACCCAACCATTAAAATATTATTTGAATAGAATAAATTTCAATGTCAAAATTATTAATATGTTTTTTTTTTGGTAAGGGAAGGATAATAATAGCAAAAGATAATTTTAAATTATTGTACCAATGTCAGTGGGAGAATAACAGTCAAAAGATGAATGTTTAGCGGTAAAGGTGGTGGTAATGCATGGTTTGAATAAGCTTTGCAATGGTGATGCAACACTAGTGGATAAGCTTTTGACCATTTATGGTCTTTTAATGGAACAAACAACTCAATCAAACTCCATTGAAATGCAACATACAATATAGAATGCAACCCAAATTTGACCATATGCTCAGTTGACTTGCTTGTGACTAGAGATGCGCAAAACGCACCAAACCCCAGAGAGAGAGAGAGAGAGAGAGTGATTGTTTATTGGCTCGCAATCGATTATTGTTTAGGAGGAGACAAGGAAAGCACACTGATGCAACTTATGCAGAGAACACAAAGGAAATCTCACACAAACTCGATAGCAGCTCGATCGATCTACACATAGGCATCAGGATTGGCGACGAGGTAAGCTTCTGCGGCCTTGATGATTCCAGTCACAGTCTCCTTAGACCTCACTATCTCGCTCTGGTCGTCCTCAAATCCAGGCAGGAGTTTGTAGGTGGTCACCACCTTCAAAACACATCCTCCGCCCGAGGCCGGCTCGAACTTGAAATGGGTCGTCGCTGTCTCCAGCTTCGTCCCGATGTGGCCTCCTTCGAAGAGGGTCTGCTTGCACTCGAACTTGTCAACGTCCACAAAGTCCAGCCGCTCCTTCACGTAGCCGAATGGTAGTGCTGCAGTCAAAGAGCCATACGATAACGTACGCGTCACCATGCATGTACCGTACCGTACTGTGTCACTCAAGCTTTCTCGTAGTGGGTCGTACCTGGTGAGAAGTTGATCTGCCTTACGGATCCAACAGAGCCGTCGCCTTCGAGGACGGCGCCGCTGACGACGATGTCCGGCATGACCTTAGGAGCCACGGAGTGCCAGTCGAGGGCGGCGGCCCTGAACAGTCGAGATGCCTCGACGGAGGACTCGATCTCGAGCGTCCAAGAGCCGGAAGCCATGGGTGAAGCTTCTTGAGATGAGTTGTGAGTCGTGGTGGAAGACGATGAGGTCCGGGTGGGGCTTTATAGGAGGAAGAAGGCTTTCGCGGTAGGTGGCTGAGTCACACGCACAGTGGGAGTGGTTGCACGTCAATGTTGTGCAGCGCTCTTAGGGTCTTTTTTTGACCAAGTTTATTAGTTTAAATAGCCCAATTGCCAATTTATGTGTGTTTACAAGTATGAAAGTAGCCGTCTCACATGTTTATTATTTCGGTAGGTGTTGACCGAGATGGAATGCATGTACAAATATGTCATCCATCGTTAAAAGTATCTTAAAGATGGGCACAATAAATAATTTTATACACCGAAAGAATGAGAGTCGACAAAAAAAATATTTTTATTTATAAACAATTAGATATCGATGATATATATATATATATAAATAATCAGATGTTTTTACACCTAAAGATAAAATAATCGATAAAATAATTAATGTTAGTGATACGAGAGAAAGAGATAAATAATAGGAAAAGAATTAAAAAGATTTTAATAAAAATTATAAATAAAAAATGAAGATGATTGTATTATTGTATTGAGAGGGCATTAAAGCAAACTCACTTCTCTATCACAAAACAATAATTTTAGGAGGTGGGATTGTCAATAAGGTCGGACCGTTTCAGATTGTGGTTTAAATCATCGAGCAAAAGCAAAAGGTCATAATGAATCAGCAGCATGCAGAACCAACTTGTGTTGTTTAATCTTGTCATCGTTCCTTTTATCTTCTTAGGTGTAGACAGCATTTCTCTCCTTAATGAAAGGTCGAGATTTACTCACCATCGATCATATACAACTTGTGAATTGGGTTTGTTGATTCCTTCCAACTTAAGTAGACTCTCGTTTTTGTCTTCTTTAGAGTTTGGAGGAAGACATACATAGCTTGAGATAGCGGGGGAGCAGTGGAAAAAGGAATAATGCTCGTTCGTCACTTCATGCATATTCTATTCTAATAGATCCTTTACTTGGATTAACTCGACTATTACATTATATCATACCAAATATCAATCATTTTTTATTTCGACATATCAATAGAGAATTTCGAGTATCGATATGAGTCATCGATCGTTCGATAATTATAATACTTGACGGTTCAATGTATGTTTTTATAATCAATTAATAATTTTGCATAACTCTTTCGTGATGATTAGGACATTTAATTTTATATTAGTTAAGAAGTAGAAAATCAAGAGTTTATATGTCCGTCGGAATATCTTTATTTTCAAAGGTATTTTTTAGGGCTCACGAACCCGATAAGACAAAATCGTATGTGTATATCTAAAGCGGATAATTGCTTACAAGCCTACAAGATGGTAAATTGACTTATCATATGAATTAACTCTTTACTCATGAATGGTTATCGAACATCTTATAAAAAAGATCACATGTGCTCCTTAGATTTTTCTTAAGTAACTTAAGTTGATGGTCAAACTTCATTAATTTAAGCATCCGACAATGAACTTATGACATGCTCAAACACTAGATCTGGATTCATTTTAAACCTTAGACACATCAAACAATTCTATAGTGATGATAATAAAAATAAGAAATGAAAAAGAATATAAAGTCCACACTATCTTTCTAACCTATTCCATTTCCCCTTTAAAATCAAATTGGCATGGAATTACGGTATATCTATAAAGAAAAAGGGAAATTAGTAATCTAAGTCCGTACGGATGGAATGTAAACTCATACAAAATAATAATCGTACCGAGTAATGCCTTAGAATATTGTTCAAATATCAATCAGAATCATGCTAGATATCAATCAGAATCATGCTACGACTAAAGTGTTGTTCCGATATCAATCAGAATCATGCTACGACTAAAGTATCCACCATGAGAAACGTAAGAGAAACATACCATATCGAGTTTGCATCCTAAGGACTACGCTCACATTGTTAGAAAATAATAATAATAATAATAAAACAAATCCAACTCCGATTAAAACGACAATCATGTTAAGAACGAAGAAACCAAAGATAAAAGTTTAAAAAAGGAAGCAGAGGCTTATAAACATCCCAACCATATTCTTCAGTCACCTACGAGTATGATCGCTTATAACAGGAAAATATAAGACAATTTAAGATCAAAATATGTTTTTAAACCATCATAATAGAAACACAAGGAAGCTAATGCGGAAATGAAAATTACTACGTTCTACCATTGTTGTCAAGAATTTTAATAATGATTTCTCTTAATATTTTGGTATTTCTTGTCAAAAAATAACTTTCTATCCTCAAAAGCCCAATTAGACAAAAACACCAATTAAGGTTGTAACTCTTTAGTACTTAGGTTAGATCAGATGATTGTGTTTTTTTATTTATTTTTTTTTACAAAGAGTAAATAATGAAGACGGAATTTGAGCCTAGGATCTTTGTCATAATCAGTTTAAGTATTTACTATCGATTTCTGATGATTATGCCTTATTATTGCCGAAGAACAAACCAAACATTATTGTGCTAGGGCCCAGAGTAGGCATTAACTATTAGAAACGGCCTAATTTGTACAATGGTTCTGTTGCAAGGATGCTGGAAAATCCGTAAAGGGAAACACAACTTGAATAGATCCAGAAAATGAGAGAAAAGTATCCATAGCTGAACAAGAAAAGAAAGAACTTTTTCCTATTTATAAGGAATTATTAGAAGAACTGTGCGAGAACATCCATCAATTTGATTTTGCCCCAATAACCCTTTCAGGCAATTATGCTTTTCAACATGACATCACTTTACAAGTTACACCTAAAAAATACAAAGTAGTTCTTGCAAAGAATGGTTGAATCGACAGATAGCCTTCTTGGAATACCAACTTTGTTCAAAAAGAATGGCTAAGCTTTCCTTATATTAGAATTTACAACCAACAAGTGTTGTCATGCTGGCCTTGCTTTGAAGCATATCGTGGTGATAAAAAAAGATGGCATCAGATAAATAAGCCTAAAGAAAAACTAAAGGCCAGACATAGAACTCACCTTGACTGAAGACAGGCCTCAAATCCTCATTACACATGAATTTCAGGGGAAAAGAAACAAGGTGACCTCTCACTGACTCTAGCCTCTGTATTGGATCTGTGCCTTTGTGTTCTTTATGATTAGGATCCTTCTTCTCCGAAGAAATACCCAAATCAATAGTTGTGTACCCAAATTTCTCCTTGAAGCAGCTGGTGCTTTCTCGAAATGTAGCTCTGGAAAAATTTGACATTGTTCAGAATGAGTGCAACGGACATTTGCAAAGAAACTAGGAAAATAAACAACAAGCTCAAGTTGTGATACCCGCAGTGGATAAGATCATTAGGAACACACGAAAAGACTTCCTGGTAGATTATGGTATTTGTCTGCTAAGAGATAAAATAAAAAACTTAGAAGTGATGAATAGGGAAGCAAAAAGCACAATCAATTTATATTCTTAGTCCAAGATATGAAATTTTTTTGATATAGGCTCTAAATGTTGATTTTGAGAAAAAAATTCATCTACATTGAAGAATAAACATGTGCAAGCCGAAACCTGATTTGTATTGACATGGATGTAATGGGTTGCCTTAAAAACTATAATTATGATGATATTTAAGTCACTGAAAATAGTACTTGGCTTTTGTATCAAGATGATTCTCAACAATACCATGCCCACTAAGCTCTGTCCATTGTAACTTCTTACTACTTCCTAGAAACATAGTAAGTTGAGCTCTAGTACTAGTTTGAACTTTATGTTGGTGTCTGAATGTGCTACAAAATTTGATCATTCATCATAACCATGAATGCATCACAAAGAGAATTTTGTACATGTACATATGTTCTACACATAAAATATATCCGTCTAATTTTATTTTATTTTATTTTTTGGCATGTGCAGGAGAAGTTACAACCCATCTGACTGATTCTTTATAATGCAAAGACTTTATGATGATAAACAAAGGGAGTCAAGATGTTCCTCGTAAAAGAAGAATAATTGCTTCATCAAGTCATTAAATTTTCACACCTCAGCTGTTGCCATCCAGATGTCCTTGTATGCTGCATTATTGATCGGATCCCTGATCTTACTGATCTGTAAGGGTTAAAATGAATTATATCAAATATAGTAAAATATCCTAAAATTAATTAGCTATTTCTCTTTTGTTTCCCATTAACAAACTCAATGGGGTAAAGTCATCTTGCAACAGAAGCATCACTCTTACTAGAGTAAAGGAATTAATCTAACAGATAGTTTTGTCTAGTAAGACTATTTGGATACAGGGCCCCTGCAAATTAACAGTGGCATGAGGAAACTGAGTAAAACAATATGAATAAACAAAGGAAAAGAAAAAACATGCAGAGATATCCACAAAGATAAAACCAAAGAATCTTATATTTCTAGCAATAAGTAAAGCTAAGAATGCTGGATTATTTAATGTTATGCCATGGTCTCCATCCAGTATTTGACATAATGACCAAAAAATGAGCACATCACATGATTTTGGTTGCTAAACCATAGTTCTATTCAAATAGGAGCATTTAAACAGGGCTTGATCATCATGCCCACTAAATTAAAGTTAATAAATAACTGAAACTTCTTGAATCTGGTAAAAGCATTGGAGTATTTAGTAAATCAACTACAAACCTCTCCAGCATGAAGACCTAGATGTTCCAACCACAGTGAGAGGCGAAGGCTAAGAGAAAACTTTCCAGCTTTCCAAGGCTTTCCATTCATGAATGAGTCAACATATTCTTTATCTTCTATAAGTATACCAATCTGAGCAAGCAAAAAAAGCAGTCTGATAGTCAAGGCAAGACAAATGTATGTCAAAGAAGCCAATACAATAGTTCACAGAAATGCTGCAATGTAAGAATCAATCCAGTAAAACTAGATGTTCAAAGATGCCTTCTTTTCTGGCATACAAAACTTTCTCTAAATACGAAAACGATAAAGTCTAAGTAGAACCGTAGCTCTAGTGAATGACAGTAATATTGACTTTTAATTTGCAATCACCATATCTCCCTTTTCCTAATAGGCACCTACTGTAATGTACAACAACAAGCTTCAATAGTGTAGGGAAATTTGCTGTAGTATACTGTTTTGTCTTTATGATAGGCTGCAACTGTTAAAGTTTGAAATGTATCAACAATGTGTCGAAGTTTAATAATTCCCTTTAGACTGAAATCCACTATGGAAGTTTAGCTTGCTGCACTCACACTGCTTCAGGAGATGGAGATTTATAATGAAAATGTAAGCAAATAGGCTAGTTTAATATTCCAAAACACAATCACACATCCCGGATGATAATCACCCCTTCAAGTACTATTTATTGGAGTAAACCTCATCTGCAGGATACGGATGCTTGAAATCAAGACTTGGTTCTTCCTATGTGCTATAGAAAACTGTAAATATGAGATAATTATAAGCTGCAAAAAAATGAAGCCATACAATTCTAATATGTATAACTATTATCATGACACCATAAGTAGGGAAGCTAAACAATGTGCTTCACCACCTATGAAATGCCTCAGAAAATCCGTATCTTCTCAGAGAGCACAGAGATGCAAATCTCTTAGGAGCACAACAAGAATGAGCTATACGTCCCACATATCTGGGGTCACATATGGATCTTTTCTTATCATTGAGCTCTACAAAAGGCAATGCCCTAGACAAACTGATCTATGCATATGGAATAAGAACATTAGCATTCATGGCTAGCAAGTAGCAAGTTTCCAATTACTAAAAGCAATGCAATATGAAAATCCAAATATAAAATCATCAAAGTTGAAAAGAAACATTTTAACAATTAATACTTCGGTTAGACATTCACACAGGGTTATGACAATTCCTTAACTTACCATGTAAAGGCCAAATAATTTTAAAAAATACAAATCATTTGTTATTTACTTGTCCAAAAAATGACTTATTCAAATCATCAAAATGTATAGGTTAGTAAGTGAAAATCTTTTATCAACATGGTACATGCATCACTTATATCTATAAAGGAAAATGGCAATCCTTTTTGGAACACATGTTTGTTTTGCCTGCTTCATTCATTTTGTATTTTTATTAACATGAAGGAGGTAGAACAAAGTAGTAATTATACCTCTGAATCTCTTGAGCCTAACAAGCTTCTATCATTTATGTTTGCAGAACCAATCAACACCTCACGATCATCAATTATCATCAATTTGCTATGCACATACACCTGAGAGAACAAAAAACTATAAACAAGGTACCTCATAACACTGTACATTTAGGAACAAGAAACTAAGAATTATGAAACAAATTGAGATCTAATATTAATAGTCAAAACTTGCAGTTATTTCTTTAATAGGAATACTGCTGCAGTACAATTTGGATGATTAATGATGACATATGGAAGAAGATTCTATGAAATTAATGCATCATAGTAGCAGTAGTACCTAGCAGATGGATATTTTAACTTTTAGGTTCACTAGAAATGGATCAGAGGGAATGCACTCTCAAAAGCCATGTGTCCATGTACACATGACTGCAGCAAATGCACAACTTCGGAACATGCAAACAGGTGATTTTCTTTGCACAAACTTGTCCATTGTTGTGTCTGCCTGATCTGATATCTAACCTTGTACCCAATCTGTATATAGCTGCATGGCTAACAGGTAGCATACCTAAGATACATATTGGTGACTAGAAAATAAATCAAACTCTTTAGTCATAGCAGTTAATATCTAATGGTATATAACATTAGGGCTAGAAAATTGTTGTTTTTTCTAAGGCCTCTTATAATCTAATGTGTCATGTTTTTACAATATCAAGCATATTCCTTTCATGTCTCAATTATTTTAACCTGTCCCATCCTTGATTTTCTTTTTGCCATCCTACCCTATTAGTTTTTGAATATGCACTCAAATCCATTTTAAAACATACATCTATGCAAAACTTTTTGTAAGGCTCATCAGTGTTTTTAAAAGTGCTAGGTGCCAAAAGGCGTAAGGTCTCAAAACACCTAAGGTGCTAAGCGCCTGCCTGAGTGAAGCGAGATGCTCTAGAATATTAAAATATAAAAAATATATTATGATAGATAAATATGATTATAAAAATAATAATGCAACATCAAATTGAAAACATGTAAAGTACAAAGTCATATTGTTCATCTTTTAATAACAAAAATATCAAAACAATAAAGTTTTACATCAAATCCAACAGGGATCCTTTCTTGAGTTTTTTTGACAAATCTTCTAAATGATTTTGTACACTTGTCATTATTCCTAAAACCTTAATAATAGTTCTAAATAGGGATTAACAATGCTAAATAGGGACTAATAACAATTTTAAATAGGATTAACAGTTCTAAATAGGGATTAAAAGTTCTAAATAGGGGTTATCAGTTCTAAATAAGGAATAATAACATATTAACATTTTTAAATGACAATGGTATTAGCAACGAAAGAAGCTGTGGATGGCGACGTCGAGGGCGGAGGAAGCTACAGACTTGCCCCTCGGTGGCGAAGGAAGTTGCACATGAAAACAATGACGACAGAGAGAGCTATGCATGAAAGCAGCAACGACGGAGGAAGATTCAAACCTATCTATCAGCGGTGGAGGAAGTTGCACACAGAGGGAGCAACGACAGACTAGAGGTGGGTTGGGTGATGAGAGAGCCTGGGATTTACTAGGTCGGGGGCATTTTGGGGTTTATTGTTGGGCTTAGTTTGTTAGATTGAACCAACCCAGTTACCGTTAAATTAAACAGGAGTCCACAATCTGGTTCAACTCGTGGAATTCAATCGGGCGCTCACCCGAGGCGCCCAGTGCCTAGGCTCAAGTGAGCATCCAAGTGGCGCTTCAGTGAAGCGCGTAGCCTGGACCTTGTGTGAGGTGCTCGGGACTCACCTCACTTCGCACGAGCACCTAGGCGAGCACCCAAGCACCTGTTAAAAACACTAGGGCTCATGAGTAAAAACAGATTGCACATCTAATTGAATGATGTTTTCTTAACTATTTGTAGACTATTTTTAATATATTATGTACACTTTAGGACTAGATCAGTAAGAAAGTTTAACTTCAAATTATATGCTAGAGAAAATTTATAGAGGTACAAAATATGCCTCCTAAGGTCCAAGATGAAAAGTTGTTCTAAGTTATAATCATATTGACATAGGAAAATAAAGTAAGAAAATTACAAATAATTTAATTGGCTTCACCTGATTGGTTACCAGAGGACCTCCATCAAAAAGTCTCCCATATGTTCGAAGGCCATAAAATGAAATAAAGTCATGTGCTCTAGGACCTATTGTATCATGAAGTTTTTGCAATATCGAGTTCGACCCTCTACAAATGGTTTGATACTGCCAATGCATTATTGCCCTCACAGATGCAGAACCACCATCATCAATGCCACCCTGTTGCTAAATATGTTCAGAAAAAGCACTAACAAAAAAATAAAAAAGGTGCATTTTTAGGATTACCTGAAAACCAGGTAATAAGGGTAAAACGATAATAACCCTGAAACACTTCTTCTCTTTTTCTGCTCGAATGATTCGCTGGTATAATGCTTCTAGTACACGGTTTCTTATTGTATCATCTCCCGAAAGACCTGATATGAAGAATTGGTTCTGGAAAAGGCAGATAGATATTCAGAAATAATTTGGACATATATGAAACTTTGTTATATTTGATTATGTAATTATATCTTGAAACATTAAGCAAATGATATTTAACACAAGATGCAGTTAAGAACTTAAATAAGCTTGAGTTGGAAGCTAAGACGTGTCAGCAAAAAAACTATTCTCTTTCTAACCACAAAGTCACAAAAGTATAAATCACATAGCAAAAGGAACCCTCATAACTGTTTATATAAAAAAATAAAAAAATCCTAAACAGTCCATAAAGAAGAATAAAAAACTAAGCAGAGTTACTATGGGGTGGATTGCTTAATTTTAAAAGTGACTAAATTATTCTAGAAAAGTTCTATGTTAATATCATCATTGAAGGACCTGAACACAGAAGATATCTTGGTAGCACATGGGCAATGGAAATAACCTATGGATGGGGAACAAAACAATCTACATCAATAGGTACAAAACTGTAACCAGGAAAGGACATGTCAAAACAATTCAAAAGCAAGAGGCAAAGTTGTTATACTTTGAAAACTAGAGCTGCAACAGAATCCTCTGTCCATATCAATAATAAATTAGTTTCTGGTTGATGGTTTGTTTGCATTTATGAATAAATATTCTAGCAATCTTGTCCAAACTAGATTGATATGGCTTCACAGGTATGCTTTCTTTAAATTTAAAGGTAAGTAGAACCATGGTATGCAATACCGAATGGTACCGCTCGGTCCGGGTGGTACGTACCGGTCCGATGGTATACCGGTACGCGGACCGTCCGCTACCGGACGGAACGTGCTACAGTATTATACTGTAGCAGTGGTACAATACTACACTGTAGCAGTGGTACAGTGCTACAGTAGAGAAAGAAATATATAAAACCATTCGGTACGCTCTGGTGTACCGCTCGGTACGCTCTGGTGTACCGCTCGGTACGCCAGTACCATACCAAACCAACTTCGAAATGCCGGTACGATACGGTATTGCATACCTTGAGTTGAATATAAAAGTCAAATATCTATGCTCAATAACCAAAAAAAAAAAGTTTACTCCAATAGTTCTTATTGGAGACCATTTGATGTCAGTATTTATTGCCCTATTTAATAGAAACAATCAATTATGCAAGTGAAAAAGTCATAAGAGATCATTGAGATGAAATAGAACACATTTATCATAAGACAACACCAAAGTTTTTTTTTTTTAAAGATCATATTCTAATTCATATCTTGATAACGAGAAGCTAGGGAGTAGCAGTGATCCTTGACTAAGGATCACTGATAGTAAACTAAATCCCAAGTAGATACTATGCCATTGCCTATCATCATAAACAAATTTGATTGGTCTTTAGTAATTATAATCTAAATGGAATCACTTAAATTCTGACCAATCTTAATCAACATAGCAAAATTCAACTTATCCCAATAATTTTGAGCCACAATTTGACCACTTGTGGACAATTCATAACCAACAATCCACTTCCATTAATTTGACTAATTTGGGTCAATCTTAGTGATAAATTTTGTGGATTCTAGACTTAGATTCCAATCTTCTAAACCTTGCTTTTTAGTTCATAAGCATTTAAAAAAGATTCATGGTAAATAGTTTGTTCCAAGGTTCGTCTTACCGGTCCGTACCGATGTACCGACCAATTGTCAGTATAGTACATACCGAGTTGTACCGAGCATACCGACATATAATATATGGGGGCGGACCAATGTACCGCCCATACTGGTCCCTTTTTGGATTGGTACATACTGCTCGTATCGAGCGGTATGTCATGGCACGACAAACCATAGTTTGTTCCTTAGTAAAACCATGGGCCTTTGGTATTTAAGCCTTGATATGCCTATGGCATACAAAAACGTTAGATGCACCTTTAGCAATTGCATATATCACATTGAGCCTTGATATGCCTATGGAGCCTTGATATGCCTATGGCATACAAACACGTTTGATGCACCTTTAGCAATTGCATATATCACATTAGTACATGTCTTTGATTATTTTACAGCTCAAACTTCAACAATATATTTATCGGCCAATCTTCAACTTACCATTTGCAAGTTTTGAAGTGCATCAAATTTCTTCCTTCCGCCATGTAAAGAAGGTCAGTCCTACTGCTCATTTTGCTAGCATGATAATGTTTCTAGAGACACAATGTCTTCTCCCATAAACTATACTGTAATTCCTTCATCAGCTTTGCTGACTTTCCTATGTCTCTCAAAATTTGAACCTTTGCTTTCCTATGTCTCTTTCAAAATTTGAACCTTGTGAGGCTCCTGCTGACCTTCATCAATGATTTTATTGTTTGTTTACCTCCTGCACTTTCCTCTTTCATTTATGTTTATAATCAGAAATAAATTGCAAATATATCCTGTATGCTGTAGTTACATTCTTTATGTTGCAGCTAAAATCTTTAATTCTCTTCCTATTATCTACTATTGCTTTTTATCATTCTAAAGTCATGAGGCTGCAGGCAACCCAGAGAAACTAAAGGTTAAGCTGTTTGAACTTGATGCACTTTTATCATGTGTTGCATGTCAGAGCTTGTTAAATTCATTAACAGTGAGCAAGGTAATTCCATTTTTTCAAAATCTCTTCATATAGCTCCCAGTTCTTTGCATGAACAATGATCATTAGGAGAAGTTCTCATCGTAAGTCCAGATAACAGAACCTTCAACAGATTTTATAGATTACTCAGAACATTTACTTCCTCACATACTCTTGGTTAATCATAACTCTTTAAACATTTCTTATCCCAAATTAACTCATATGACCAATCAAAAAGCTAATGATTGGACTAGTCTCACTCCAATCAATGCTTATGAGAAGCTTCATAATGTCATCTGCCACAAGCCCATACACAGTTGCATATGACCATTTCATTAACCAGCGCATCCTCACAATACAGATATTTGTTATATTTCTAGTGTAGCTCACAACACAATGTTTGTTAGGTTTCTATATTATCATCAAGATGCTATCGCTGAAACCAGCATGATAGCTAGCACAAAACTTTCTAGTTAGGAGGCTTCATCATATATTTATTATGAGATAAATTTTGAGTGTAACAATAAAAGGCCAATGTTCTAAATGCCAGCATAATACCAGGTATCTGTAACATATTGGACCACTGTGGTACCGATAGATAGGCAGTATACCAAATTCTACCATCCAGTATCATTGAATAAAATAATAAAGAAAGTAAAAAATGAGCTATACATGTATGGGTATCAAGATAGATGTTGATATCAATATTTGATCAGTCTGATATATACCGGTCAGTACATATCAATCCAACTGGTATAAAAAACCTTGAAAAAAAATTATCACTAAAACACAATCATTTAAGGGGCAGAAAAAAACTTGCATTAACTCTACGAAAAAATTGTTTACCTCAATGTATAGGAAGTACTCTGCTTTCTCGATAAGATGAACATAAGCTTTGTGAATGCTCTCTTCAGTTTGGCTTGTTCCAGCTGACCATTGACTGACACTTCTAATAACCTGGTGCCCAAAGAAATCCTCTAGACAGCTTTGAAGACAGGTATACCTTGAATTCATATAAACTAAACAACTACCCTTTCTATTATCCAAAGAAATTTTTAGCTACAAAAATCATGGGATGTGTACCATATATCTCAAGGAACAGAGAAATCAACAGAATTTAGCATAAACATGAGCGTCATTATGGCTATGTATAAATGTGTTGACACGATATACTATGGAATATGCTGACATTATGACGGATTAACAAAGCGCCGGTGCCAAAATACAACTACCTAATCTGACCCATGCGAACTAGCAGATAGTGGACCGGCATGTTACAAGGAAAAGAATGATGAGAAACTAAAGTCTTGATTGGAAAAAATCTGCATTTGCATGACTGCTGCCAGGGGTCAGATACAACCAGTGTTAATAATTTTCCGCATCAATCTTAACTAATCCAAGTCAAACATATTTGTGTTCAGCTACTCGTCAAACATGGGTATTATAAAAGTCATTGTCCAATCCAAAAATTTCACAATATCAGATTGAATATGAGAGATTTATAAAATATCAGAATCTATAATGTCTAGATATATAACAAACATTAGATTCTCAAGATTAGTTATCCCTACATCCATCAATATGAGATTTAAAAATGGCAGAGTAAAGAACTTTCCACTTCCAACTAAACTTCTATTGATGCTCATGGAATCTCGATTGATTAACCTGAAACCTATGTAATTATCAAGATGTAATCATAAAATTCGATGGTTTACATTGATCAACTGAGTAGCCACAACAACAAATTGTTTATCGAGTATTGACCTCTCTCTTTTTCTGAAACCTGTTGTAAGTCTATATTCTTAAAGTTGCATCCTTTCATCATGCAGAAACAACCACCATAAGTATTCATCTGTTTCCAAAAGTCTCCTCAAACTTGAGACTGATCAAATCTGTTAGCAATCAATTTAAAAACCAAATAGACAAATCAGGCATCAAATTA
>LVTN01000377.1:80438-102580 GCA_001649415.1 Musa itinerans
TAGTAAACTAAATCCCAAGTAGATACTATGCCATTGCCTATCATCATAAACAAATTTGATTGGTCTTTAGTAATTATAATCTAAATGGAATCACTTAAATTCTGACCAATCTTAATCAACATAGCAAAATTCAACTTATCCCAATAATTTTGAGCCACAATTTGACCACTTGTGGACAATTCATAACCAACAATCCACTTCCATTAATTTGACTAATTTGGGTCAATCTTAGTGATAAATTTTGTGGATTCTAGACTTAGATTCCAATCTTCTAAACCTTGCTTTTTAGTTCATAAGCATTTAAAAAAGATTCATGGTAAATAGTTTGTTCCAAGGTTCGTCTTACCGGTCCGTACCGATGTACCGACCAACTGTCAGTATAGTACATACCGAGTTGTACCGAGCATACCGACATATAATATATGGGGGCGGACCAATGTACCGCCCATACTGGTCCCTTTTTGGATTGGTACATACTGCTCGTATCGAGCGGTATGTCATGGCACGACAAACCATAGTTTGTTCCTTAGTAAAACCATGGGCCTTTGGTATTTAAGCCTTGATATGCCTATGGCATACAAAAACGTTAGATGCACCTTTAGCAATTGCATATATCACATTAGTACATGTCTTTGATTATTTTACAGCTCAAACTTCAACAATATATTTATCGGCCAATCTTCAACTTATCATTTGCAAGTTTTGAAGTGCATCAAATTTCTTCCTTCCGCCATGTAAAGAAGGTCAGTCCTACTGCTCATTTTGCTAGCATGATAATGTTTCTAGAGACACAATGTCTTCTCCCATAAACTATACTGTAATTCCTTCATCAGCTTTGCTGACTTTCCTATGTCTCTCAAAATTTGAACCTTTGCTTTCCTATGTCTCTTTCAAAATTTGAACCTTGTGAGGCTCCTGCTGACCTTCATCAATGATTTTATTGTTTGTTTACCTCCTGCACTTTCCTCTTTCATTTATGTTTATAATCAGAAATAAATTGCAAATATATCCTGTATGCTGTAGTTACATTCTTTATGTTGCAGCTAAAATCTTTAATTCTCTTCCTATTATCTACTATTGCTTTTTATCATTCTAAAGTCATGAGGCTGCAGGCAACCCAGAGAAACTAAAGGTTAAGCTGTTTGAACTTGATGCACTTTTATCATGTGTTGCATGTCAGAGCTTGTTAAATTCATTAACAGTGAGCAAGGTAATTCCATTTTTTCAAAATCTCTTCATATAGCTCCCAGTTCTTTGCATGAACAATGATCATTAGGAGAAGTTCTCATCGTAAGTCCAGATAACAGAACCTTCAACAGATTTTATAGATTACTCAGAACATTTACTTCCTCACATACTCTTGGTTAATCATAACTCTTTAAACATTTCTTATCCCAAATTAACTCATATGACCAATCAAAAAGCTAATGATTGGACTAGTCTCACTCCAATCAATGCTTATGAGAAGCTTCATAATGTCATCTGCCACAAGCCCATACACAGTTGCATATGACCATTTCATTAACCAGCGCATCCTCACAATACAGATATTTGTTATATTTCTAGTGTAGCTCACAACACAATGTTTGTTAGGTTTCTATATTATCATCAAGATGCTATCGCTGAAACCAGCATGATAGCTAGCACAAAACTTTCTAGTTAGGAGGCTTCATCATATATTTATTATGAGATAAATTTTGAGTGTAACAATAAAAGGCCAATGTTCTAAATGCCAGCATAATACCAGGTATCTGTAACATATTGGACCACTGTGGTACCGATATATAGGCAGTATACCAAATTCTACCATCCAGTATCATTGAATAAAATAATAAAGAAAGTAAAAAATGAGCTATACATGTATGGGTATCAAGATAGATGTTGATATCAATATTTGATCAGTCTGATATATACCAGTCAGTACATATCAATCCAACTGGTATAAAAAACCTTGAAAAAAAATTATCACTAAAACACAATCATTTAAGGGGCAGAAAAAAACTTGCATTAACTCTACGAAAAAATCGTTTACCTCAATGTATAGGAAGTACTCTGCTTTCTCAATAAGATGAACATAAGCTTTGTGAATGCTCTCTTCAGTTTGGCTTGTTCCGGCTGACCATTGACTGACACTTCTAATAACCTGGTGCCCAAAGAAATCCTCTAGACAGCTTTGAAGACAGGTATACCTTGAATTCATATAAACTAAACAACTACCCATTCTATTATCCAAAGAAATTTTTAGCTACAAAAATCATGGGATGTGTACCATATATCTCAAGGAACAGAGAAATCAACAGAATTTAACATAAACATGAGCGTCATTATGGCTATGTATAAATGTGTTGACACGATATACTATGGAATATGCTGACATTATGACAGATTAACAAAGCGCCGGTACCAAAATACAACTACATAATCTGACCCATGCGAACTAGCAGATAGTGGACCGGCATGTTACAAGGAAAAGAATGATGAGAAACTAAAGTCTTGATTGGAAAAAATCTGCATTTGCATGACTGCTGCCAGGGGTCAGATACAACCAGTGTTAATAATTTTCCGCATCAATCTTAACTAATCCAAGTCAAACATATTTGTGTTCAGCTACTCGTCAAACATGGGTATTATAAAAGTCATTGTCCAATCCAAAAATTTCACAATATCAGATTGAATATGAGAGATTTATAAAATATCAGAATCTATAATGTCCAGATATATAACAAACATTAGATTCTCAAGATTAGTTATCCCTACATCCATCAATATGAGATTTAAAAATGGCAGAATAAAGAACTTTCCACTTCCAACTAAACTTCTATTGATGCTCATGGAGTCTCAATCGATTAACCTGAAACCTATGTAATTATCAAGATGTAATCATAAAATTCGATGGTTTACATTGATCAACTAAGTAGCCACAACAACAAATTGTTTATCAAGTATTGACCTCTCTTTTTTTCTGAAACCTGTTGTAAGTCTATATTCTTAAAGTTGCATCCTTTCATCATGCAGAAACAACCACCATAAGTATTCATCTGTTTCCAAAAGTCTCCTCAAACTTGAGACTGATCAAATCTGTTAGCAATCAATTTAAAAACCAAATAGACAAATCAGGCATCAAATTACAACCTGTTTCTTCTGAAACTTGTAAAAGATCTATCATCTCAAAATTTCATACTTTCAAGTTTCAAGACTCAAAAACAAGTAAATTTAATTCCAATTTTATGTTCTTATGATTTCTAGTGTCTCTTATACTCAAAGCTGATCAAAGTAGGTATTCATCTCAGCATAGATGGAGTCAAGGTAAGAGTTGCTTGGTTTGTTAAGTTAAAAAATTCTTGTAAAATATCAGAATCTAATATCAGATTAAATGTGAGATACTTGTAAAATATCAGAGTCTATAATGTCCAGATATATAACAAACATTAGATTCTCAAGACAAGTTATCCCTAAATCCATCAATATGAGATTTAAAAATGGCAGAATAAAGAACTTTCCACTTCCAACTAAACTTCTATTGATGCTCATAGAGTCTCAATTGATTAACCTGAACCCTAGGTAATTATCAAGATGTAATCATAAAATTTGATGGTTTAAGTTGATCAACTGAGTAGCCACAACAACAAATCATTTATCAAGTATTGACCTTTCTTTGTTTCTGAAACCTGTTGTAAGTCTATATTCTTAAAGTTGCATCCTTTCATCATGAAAAAACAAGTACCATAAGTGTTCATCTGTTTCCAAAAGTCTCCTCAAACTTGAGACTGATCAAATCTGTTAGCAATCAATTTAAAAACCAAATAGACAAATCAGGCATCAAATTACAACCTGTTTCTTCTGAAACTTGTAAAATATCTATCATCTCAAATTTTCATACTTTCAGGTTTCAATACTCAAAAACAAGTATCATAAGTAAATTTAATTCCAATTGTATGTTCTTATGATTTCTAGTGTCTCTTATACTCAAAACTGATCAAAGTGGGTATAGATGTAGTCAAGGTAAGAGTTGCTTGGTTTGTTAAGTTAAAAAATTCTCTGTTTAAGGGATTAGTAGAATAATTTCTAATTCTAATGTGTGCTTTAGAATTTAGATAACTGTTCAGTATTTTGTTAAACAAGCAATTGCTATTAATGTATAATGAATTCAAGCTTTATTTGGATCCAGAGTTATCTAAGTCAAAAAAAAAAAAGATAAGAAAATCCAAACCCAACTCAGCATGATGTAGTTTAACAAAACATTATTACTAATGACATGTTTCTAAAACTATTAACAACAAAGTAATAAAATAATGAATATTTGAATAAAAAAATCATAATCATCTTTTTACAAACAATAGACTTATACCAACCTGACAACGGCATGGCGTGCGTGGACCAACTTGTCTAGATTCATCTGTAGATACAACTTGACTGCCTCGCTCATGTGTTACCCACCAGTCTGCATTCTGAATAGGTGGCTGGACGAACATATTAAAATCTTGTTCCCTCTGAATTTTTGGATAACTATAATCATCAATAAAACCTTTCATCTGCATATCTTGAACTGAATGCTCAATTTTTGTTTTTATCAAAGACACAGGTTGGCTTTGGCTAGTTTTATTTGGATGCTCTGAAAGACCACAAATCCTATCCAATCCATGAACCTTATCACTATTTGTTGTTGCTGTTCCATCAGGTTCATGGGGTAAAAGCAGTGGAATATCTTGACATGAACGGGAGAAGGTATGCTTTCCAACATCCTCTGGGATTGCATTTTGTTTGTCGTTTTGATGGTTCATTTCTCTACTTCCCATGTAATGTGGAATAACCATGTGATGCTGAGGTATCAACAATGGAATTGTTTTCTCATTTGGAGCTTTACTTCTCTAGGAGACAAAAAATAAGAAGATAAAAAATGGTAAGTGTCCACAAGAAAACAAGCCTCTGATAGTAAATCAGAAATGCCACCTCTGAATAGAAAAGCAACCTTGGCATAATTCCAGCGTTGAACAAAGTGCCTTGCAACATCATGACAAGGTGGTCCCCATAAAGCACATTGAACATCATGCCAGGGCATGCGAGGATATTTTCCACGGTCCAATTCATCTTTCATAGTATCTTCCCAAGAATTTGGTTCAGATTCCCTATATAAAAAAACATGATATAACTGAGATAGATTCACAGACAAAAGGTTAGATTACAGAACTGTTATAAATTTGTTCTCAGCTATATGTTAAAATGAGACAGTTACCTCGGATTATAATAGTCCTTTCCGGGCCAAATAAGAGGAGGCATATCCCCAACTTTGTGTTCAAAGTTGTCGTAACGGCCAAAGCACAGATCAAGTCCTCCAATGAAGCTTATTTGGTTGTCAATGGTAACAATTTTCTCATGATGAGACCTAGTTTTCAACATAAATATTTTACGAACATATTATAATAAATACCCTCAATCAAGCAGATAAAATGATAAAAAAAAATTCATACCATAAATAAATGCCAGTTGAGAGATGATCTGGATAACGAAGAACCTTTATGTTTTCATGAATGTTCAGTAATATTCTCTTACTATATACACTGTTGATCTTCAAAGCAAGAGGGACTTCTTTGTAAAGAAGAATATAAATCTGCAAGTAGTCAATCTTAACCTTCTAATTAAAATGATTAAAAATAATTTGAATAAAAAATGATATTATCATTATAGCAACCAACAAGTGCTAAAAAAAAATTGAAAGATGCTCCTATACGAGTCTCAGCAGAATCCAGGAGTCACCTATGACGTAAGAAATCAATATTCGTACCAACTTTAATTGTGGCAAATAGAAGCAGAAATGGGGAACTGAACCTACTTGAGATCCAAAAGACACCATAGGAAGACCATAACACCCAGGCAGAAAATGCCTTGCCATCCAGATGCAAGAACAAGTGCAAACTCAGAAAGAAATATGCATGCCTTTAGAAGTTTAAACTCAATCTAAAGCTTCTCATATTTTATAAATTGCAGCTACTTTCCATCACATCAGAGACAAACAACAGACTGGGTTGGCAAAGATGAAGAAGAGACTGTATTCATGGCAAAATGTCAAAATATTTTACTTATCTGAAATACGCAGTGCACTAACTGTATCAAAAAAGAAAACCAGGAGATACATCATCATCATCATGAAAGGGTCCCACAAGACTGGAAAAATTTTAGAATCAAGGAATTCAAATTTCCTATGTACAAGATGAATCAGATGGTGGTATGCGAGTATATTACAATATTGACCAAGTACCAACAAGCGTCTCCTTTATTTCTCTTTATTTATTTATTTTTAGTACCAACCAGTATGTACCAGTCTGGCTAGGTTCCTTATACTGCCAAGGAATGCTATCATAAACTTTGCTTGCAGTATTTCAAACATAACTAGTTACGCAATTAATTTGGATCCTTTTTTAACCTTATCAGACACCTATCTTATGAAACTCCATTCTTCATCTTTGTACAGTTATTTTCATGTGTCTGACACCTACACTGTGAGCATTTAAGATCTCCTAGAGGTCAGAAGATTGCCACAATTTAATTAGTAGGCATCTCCTGGTTCAGAGATTGCCTAATTCAATTACTAGGCATCTGGGCCAAGAGGTGTCACCAGATTTTCCATACCAAAACTTACACATCCATTGCATAGACACATCCCAATTCAAGAATTTGAAACATACGAGTACAAATGAACCACACCAGTAAAAACTTGGACTTTTAGGATCAATCGATATGCTCAAATTTCGTTTAGCCCTTTGATGCTAACTTTGTGTTAACCAAAACACTCTTGTTCTCAAATGAACAAATATGCTCAAATTTCACTTAACCAAAACACTCTTGTTCTCAAATGAACACCCAAACTTATTAACAACTTCAAAAATCCATGAATGCCATCATAGTTGGAACTTAAAAGCAAGGTCTGTCGTACCGAAGTGTACCGCCCGGTATGGGCGGTACGTATCGGTCCGACAGGTTACCGGTATGCGGACCGCCCACTACCGGGTGGTACGTACCGGTTTCGACTGTAGCACTGTAGCAGTGCACTGTAGCACTGCTACAATGCTCGATACACCTGGGTGTACCGCTCGGTACACCCGTACCATACCGTACCAAGCACAGATCGAAATACCGGTACGGTACGGTATTACGAACCTTGCTTAAAAGAATTCTGATGAAGGCCAAAAATATGTCCACATAATGTAATTAGTCTGATAATAGCATAGAGAAATAATAAGCAAATTTCTATAATGTTCCTATCAAATAATTCACTAGATGTGTATATATTGGATGATTTGCATGCAGCAGTCATTGAATCATGCAACACGTGAAAAAAGATGAGATTAACTTTCTCAAATAATAAGGTTACTGGTTTACTATCTAATAATTTGGAGAAAAGCCAAATGAATCATTTTAGAAATTTCAGAGAAGTGGCCAAGAAATCATTCTAATCCAAAAAGGCAAAAACAATGAACGAATGCAAGTTGTGGCTTAAGGGACATGGTAGATAAGAAAATGTTGAAGTGTTGAACGATGTGGCTTTGGGTAGATTGTACCTGAACACCTTGCTTTGCTTTTGCCTCTAGCATAGCATCAAGCCGCGAAGAGCCATGCAGACTAAAAGGACGTCGCAGATGCAATTCTGGGCACAACCACCAGTCAGTTATGTATATCTGCATCAGGCTTCCAATTATTTAAAGATTTTGTACTTGACTTCAAGAAATTGTCTAACTTTCACAGAAGCCATATCATGTAAACCAAACAAACCTCTGATTTTGCTTGTTCGATTGAAGAAGCAATTGCTTCAAATGCAGCTTGGCCATCAACAAACCACTGAACATAAGTCTCATCTTCAGTTAAGCCTCTGGGTGGTGCAAAAGAGCCAAAGCGGTGAGGATAACACCAACCTTCTGGAGGCCGCAACCCAGCATCATTTATTGCAGCAACCCATTCCTTGATCTTTGTATTATTTCTCATTCTCAATTTTGTTGTACAGCTCCCACCAAATACCTTTGTGATGTAATTCAATTAAACACAGACTTGAATCTTAACATGACCCGATAGGTGCCCACAACAAGGGCTAGGATAAAGTAGCAATGATTGAAAATAAGCAACAATAAGTTTCCAAAAAACCAAAAATTGAATGTTTCCTGGCTTGTGGTAATTTGATATTCTAATTAAACTACTGCTTGCAAGTACACAGCGAATGAGTTATTGAGAAAACATCACAGTTGTGTCCTATATTATATAAAGATTGGGTCCATCACCTTGTTGACTTGTTAACTTTATTATATTTAATTAACATCATCATTTTCTTTCTGAAGTAAATCACTACTGAGACTCTGAGATAGGAAAAATAAAGATTGAATGGAGTCATGGATGACAATGTTAAGGAATGAGCTTAGCAGTCGACCAAGATATCAATCATGTGATTTTTACCAGTTCAATCTGATATGGGCTGTGCCACCTGATAAGCACACTGTACCGAACATACTGGACAGTGAATATCCTGGTACAGTTGGTAGTGGTGGTAAGCTTATTGTTTGGTACCTCTATCTTTTTTTTTAATTGCTGTATTGATAGCTATATTTCTTTTGTTTGTTATCAATTTCCTCATCCTTGTGCTCATTCGCTTTCTCTTTCTCATGCAATCTCATGCTCATGCACTCTCTCTCCCTCTTTTCCTTGGCTGCCACCTATCCTCTTTCCTATTGCACCGTTAGTGCCTCCTCGTACCTACTATGTTAGCACTGTCTTCACCCAGTACACCGTCATTTCCTCCATTTTATCCTCCTCTTTGCCTCATCTTCTCCTTCTTTCCACCCCCTCTGCTAGTCCTCCATCTCCTCCTCCCTCTTCTCTCTCTCTTCCTGGTCAGGACAACATCGACCATTTGAATTGTTGATACATCAGCTGAATGCCATCAGACATCAGCACCTGACCAAGATTTTAAACCATGTTTCCTTTGCCCTTGTGTGCATTCCATCTCATTCCTTTCAAGCTTCTAAATTTTTTGGTAGTGACTAAAAGGCTTAACTTCACTTTAATTTATTGATTAGTAAGTAATTGTAAGCTACCAAGAGAAATCATTTATCTGGGAACATTAAGAGGCTACATGAAAAATGAACAGAAATACAAATATTAAGGAAAAAAGCAGAAGCTCTCAAAAGTGAAATAACAAAAGGAAGATGATCTCATAGAAATGAAATGTGACAAGCATTCATGTTATAACATCTTTGCCAAATTGTATTTCTACATGCAGTTTCAGTCTGACATTCAACAAACTGGCATCATATAAATTCTTAAAGCTCAGAGTTGCACCATCTTTCAGCACTTTAGACAAGAAAATAATCATGGAAGTTAAATCTATTTTAACAAATGGAAGAAAAAATCAAAATAATTTTGAGAAATATATGAAAAAACTTACTTGAAACCCAAAACACAAAGGATTACGCTCCTTTGTCTCTTTTGCTAGAAGAATTCGACTGTCATCATTTCCATTTGAATGTGGTAATACATCAAAAACAATGATATCTAGAATTTTTGTATCAAAAGGATTCTCCAGTAAAGCTAAGAAACCTGGTTTTAGTACAGCCCAAACCTGCAAAAGATGTTTAATTTATCATCAGAAATTAATGTCAAGTTGGACAACCATATCAATAGTTATAGAAGCAGTCTAGCTGTTTGGATGCTACAAAAATAGGTTGGCTCCAGTCTCAGTCAATATCAGACTAATTAAGAATAGCTGCAAATTTGTCATGTCAGTATGAGATTGGAAGTAATAATGTGATAGAATATGAGAGAATGGAAGAAAATAACAGAAGTGATGATATCATGATAAAATATACCAAAAATAAACCTTTACCACAGAAAATGATGCAAAATAAGTTGTTTATATTTTCATTAAGCTCTTTAAAAATGCATGTAGGAAAACATAACCAATCATAACAAAAAATCACTAAATATAAGATTTAGAGCCACCTTTAGTAAAGGAAACTTCAGCTTTCAGATGAAATTGGTCAAAAATGACATCTTTGAAAGGCCACAGGAAGCTGAAATTCATCATTTAACTACTGGTGAACACAGGACTCCGCGAAATACAGGAAGGCAGACAATCCTATGATTACTGCCTTGGATCTTTTACTTATGTATAAGGATAATCATTTACTGTGATCTGTACAGCACATTATGGGCAACTCATACCAGTGCAATAGGAGATTAATTGGTCTTCGACCAATTGTCCAGATTCAAGATCAATACCGGTCTCAGGATTCCTGCATTGTTTCACCAATTAGACTGATTTCTGGGAGAATTTTGGAGGTCTTGGTTTAGAATCCTTATCTTGAGCAGTTTTCGTCCAGCTTCTGTAAACTAGTCCATTGGTTTGACCTAAAGACCCATCACATGCAGTGTTTCATGTCCTTTGTTCTAGGAGATAAATTTTCTAAGCTTTTTTTCTGTTTTTCTTGGTTTTTCTTCTCAGATATATTTTTTGATTTTCCTTCCATCAATACCAAAGAAAAATGGCTAGCATAATGTCTGATCTAGCACAATCAAAAGAGTCCAAGCAATGACACAATAGAATCTTGTTATTTCAGAATGTTATGTGCCACAATCCATCAGATACCTGGTGCAGTATGACTATTTTAGTCTAGAAAAATACAATAGTTATTATAAAGTGGTCAAATCCACTTAAAGATGACACATTAAGTACCAGCCAGGTGATTTTATTTTTTTTAAACATTTTCTTCCTAAGATAATATTATTATCATAGGCATTAAAGCCTCTTGCAATATACAACAAGTCTAAATGAGCATTAGTGTACTAATAAACATGGTGTGTATCAAAGTATATATTCCTTGAATTGCCAAGGCAGCATTAAAGCACATCAGCATCTAGGTTTTGAATATTGGTCTGATACCAATTTCAGTAATCTATCAGAATAGAACAAACCAGTATATCAAACAATAACCAACCTTTATCACCTGGTATCTTTAAATGAAATAATAAGAAATAATTCATAACTCTGTACACTTTAAACCCACATTGATACAGCCTGCACAACATAAAACCTTCCATCTTTTTAGAACTTAATGTTAATTTTAGAGTAATATAGTTTATTAAGTCATATTTATTGACCATGCCCCTTCTCATTAATAAGAGGCCAATTAAAGATCACAACTGAAAATGTAGGAAGGCACCTTGGAAGGATAATAAGAATTTATATTAGCAGCTGCCATCATGACATAAATTATTTGGGATTAATAGTGGTAGTGAAGGCAGCTTTAAGCAAAAATGGATTACCATAATTGGTCAAAAAATAGTAGCCAAGGCAACTTTAACCAAAATAAGATTACCACAAATCTTAAGATGTGGTGGCAAGAATCTAAATTTCACTAGCACTCCCATTTTTACTAGTGGACCAGAACAGCTAGACAGACCACCAAGCCAACATGAGGAATGTCAATGTCACTATGTCTATGGAAATTTGAGTTATCTCCACCATGATTTCAAATCTCTATTTAGTACTGATACTGATCTGAACAGGTATAAATGGGTCACGCTAGAGGAGGAGATGGATGAAGAGGAGAAGATGGAGGAGGAGGAGATGGGGGAGGAGGTGAAGGACAAAGGAGGAACAAGAGATAAAGGTGGAAGAGGCTGGGGAGGTGGTAGTAGGGGTGTTCAAATCAAAGCGGAAAACCAAACCGAACTGGAACCAAACCTGAACCGAACCGGTTCACCAATGGTTCCATTTTGAAGGGTATAAACGGTTCTAGTTTGGGGTAACCTTCTTTGGTTCAGTTAATCAGTTCGAATCGAACCGAACTGATTTTAACTTAAGAAACATCAATCTGATTGAGTTTATTGTCCTAAATCCTTAACCAGTTCAAATTGATCAATCAAACCATTCCATATGCCTAATATTATAAATAACAAGGACTCAATTTCACAAATATTGTCATGTCATCCAATTGGACCAAGATTCTGGTTCGGTTCAATTGAATTGAACTGATTCATTTGAAATAATTTTAAAAAAAATATTTAAAATTATAAACCAATTAAACAAACCGGAATAACCAGTTTTGAATCAGTTCAGTTAGGTAGATCCGAATCAGTTTCAGTTCGGACTATTGAATTACCAAACGAACCGAAAAAACGGTTCAGTTTGGTTTGACCCTTAATGGTTCGGTTTGAACACCCGTACTTGGTAGGAAGTGTAGGCCATGGTGGCGATACAGAAGGAAGGAGGCAGTAGCTATGTATGGAGGAGTAGGAGAGAGAAAAAGAGAAAGAGAAAGAGAAAGAAAGAGAGAGACATATAGGAAGAAATAGCTGTGCAGTTTATCATTATTTTAAAAAGAAAGAAATAGAGATAACGAGCAATAGTCTTACCGTTCACTACAGGTCTCTTACCAACTGGTTAACCCTACAAAATGAGTGGTGCTAAGCTAAGCTTCTTCTATATAAAATAAAGAATGAAAAGCGTCACACTTCCCATGTTCTTATTTTGATTCCTTCAGTGGAAAGAAGTCAACAAAGAAAGAGAAAAAATAAAGAGCTCTCTACCAAAGGTGGCTGAACATTGATCACCAAGAGGAATATCAGACTATACAGTCCATACCTGACTAATCTGGACAAAATTGCCTAGTTTGCATCTCGGTTGACTGTCAGAACCATAAATACTATCTCATACTAATTGGTACTAGAACAAGAAGTATTGTAAATCTTGATCTCCACCAACTTGTCCACTGCTTTGACCATTGCTCTTCTCCAACTCCTCTCCCATGAAAAGAACTCAAATCAATGACATGAGGCGTAACTTTTAAAGCCTTAAATTTGAGGATCATGAAATGCAGTCTAACTTTGAAATAGCATCAAATGATACCAATCTAGTTCAAGCATTGAACCTGCTACCTACTCGGCAACAACCCTTATCAGTTCTGAGAACCCTAGTGGCACAAGATTTCTAAGGCATAAATGAGATTTTCAGGCATTATGCCCAAAATATAAAGAAACTCAGGTTCTTGAATATTTAATTGTAAGTTGCTCATATGTGCTCATTGGTTGTAGCTTCAGGCTGTGCACAGTCTATTTATAATTCTTTCACATCTCTGAAAGGTTTGGAAGAAATGGAAGTGCCAAGCATTGTCAAAACTCAAAAGTGTAAAGGTAGAGATGTGAGACTATAGAATACAACAGTCTGATCTTATAACATATGCTAAGCTAAGACTAGCTTAAAGGGCTCTTCCAAAACAATGTAACCATCAAATGCATTGTCATGAGAATAGCATAAGTCAGCTGGCTTGAGAAACTTCAGGCTTAATTTTGTCTAACATCTATATTGATCCATTACTATACAAATAGGCACAGTTAGACTACTAGTTTGAAACACTATCTAGCTTGTGAGAGATGCATAGTGTCTGTTCTTGTGTTGGAATCAAGATATACCATGATAGGATGAACGTCATAATTGTATCCCATGTAAAGATGTTATATGCTAATTACAAAATTAGCTTTTTTTTTAAGTAGTCATCTAGAAGATAACATTGAAAAAACATGATGTAACAATCAAAGAAATTGCTACTGAAATACTGCAAATCCGATAGACTATTATTTGGAATAGATAATAGAATAACAAACATGGTTCGCCTTACTGGTCCGTACCAGTATACCAATCGACCATCAATATGGTACATACCGATGTACCGACACATGGTACGATGGGGCATACCGATAGAACGATATGTATTGCCCATACTGGTCCCTTGTCGGACTGGTACATACCGCTCGTACCGAGCGATATGCCATGGTACGGCGAACCTATTAACAAATACCTTTTTCCAGCTACCATTGCAACAGCTAAACCAGTGGCATGCACAACAGCTTTTACCATCATCTAATTCTTGAACTTTTGGTAAATGCCTTGCTTTAACATAACCTTCTTTTAGCTTTGGTCCGTATTCTTGCAAAAACGAGTACCTCGAGACCTCCAAAAATTTGCAAACCTGCATATTATGCCAACAAATTCCGTATTGATAATGTAAACAGTTTTATACCAACTAGACAAAATAAGCTTTGTAGTTTGTTCTGAGGTTATTTTATGACAAAGTGAAATTAGTATAGATGTCTATGAAGGACGTTTGGCACTATTAAACAAGGTAGAAGCTTCTCATATTTTACATTCTTCTTAGTTCTTACCATGATAGTATGATCCAAATCATGGTGCAAGTTATCATATTATCAATTATTAGAACACCTCAGATTAAAAACTTGTCTCAATCAGTCAAATAGTATAAATAAGAAAGATGAAACAGAGCTAGCTATAGAAGTCTACTAAATAAACATCATGATTGATCATTTTTAAGATTATCTTCACCTTCAAGAAAAGCTTGGACAAGCAACAGTTCAATTTCAAAACATGACTCAGAATTTATTCTTAAAAGTGACTGATACAACCAATAGAGTCAATACCTCTTCAGAGTTCACAATATCCAAGTTGCTAAAGAAGTGATCCAAGTACCCTTGCATAGCCAATTTAGCCTTGTCAGAAATCAATTGCTGCCCTCCAAGTGATGGGCGAATGATTGGCAATGCAGCACTAGAAGGAATGTTTCTGCTCAAAGAGTGAACATCACTAAGTGTAAAAAATTATAAAAAAGAATTTTCTTGACCCTAAATTTATCCATGATTAGGTAGTGTTTATTCTAACTTAGGTTGATGTTTTTTTTCAACCAATGTGCACAGTAATGTGCATTACTAAAATACATAATGCAAGATGAATTATAGTGAATGCTAAGATCATGGAATTGATGGATGGTAGGTTTTACTTGGTAATAGAAAATTATGTTTAACGGAGAGAAATGAATAGCAGATTTAAATGAAACTCAGTGCAAATTACTGAAAACATAACCACAATTCCATGGAAAGCTAATATACCCTATCCCCCCAACCACCCCCAGAACCATATGTGCCAAGTTTGCGAACCAGTGAGTAATGAACAAAGTCATGGCATCTAAGACCGCTATCTAAGATTAAACCTGCAAATTTTACTTGAGGTTGTGCTGCAGCTTCATTCATGATCAAGTTTGTATACAAAATTGACCCTTCAGACATCCAACTATTAACCATAAATGGCTGTCTTCCATCACCTAATATATAATAACCAAACAGTTCTCAAGTTTCATCTCATTTTGTAATTTATTTTCCCGAACTAGATACAGTCAATAAGAAGCTTGGCATTCAAGATAAATCTGTTTTCTAGACTTGTAATTTGAGTCAATTGTACTCATATGGATGAACCAAGTTCTGCAATTTCGATGTGTACCGCCCGTACCGGGCGGTACGTACCGGTCCGACAGGTTACTGGTACGCGGACCGCCCGGTACCGTGCTACAGTAGCACTGTAGCAGTGCAAACAGTGCACTGTAGCAGTGCACTGCTGCTGCAAACAGTGCACTGTAACAATGTACTGTAGCACTGCTACAGTGCTCGGTACACCTGGGTGTACCGCTCGGTACACCCATACCGTACCGTACCGAGCCCAGATCGAAACTCCGGTACGATACGATTTTGCGGACCTTGGGATGAACATTGGGTGAAGATGGAACATATATACAAAGTTTGCCACCTTGTTCCAACTATTTAAGATCTTACATCCTAGAGCTCCCTCATTCTTAAGTCTGAATACCTGCTTCCATGCAACAAGGGCCATTCTTTTTCTTTGTATCAAAACCATTCCATAAAAAGAATCAACTAGTCCAGTAGGGTAGAATAGAAAAAAGACCTCAAATTAATAAGCTGAAAGCATTCTGTGTGCAGAAGAAACCTTGTTGTCCAACTTTCTATCCTCCAGCAATCTTATTAATAAGAATTCTACAATTTTCAGTACACAAGTATATTGAGGGAAGAGGCAGTCCATGATATGTGATTTCCAATTTTCCTTTAAGCTAAACTGCGAGAGACTTCTAATTTTTTGTCTATCACTGAGGAAAACTTCACTTTTATCCTTATTAGCTGACAAACTAGAAAATTGAAGAAGACACCAAGAGCTTGCTGCAGGACTTGTGCATAATTTATTTCACAGTTGCAGAATGTATAATTTGGGGCATCTTGCATTCAGGATGATATCTGAAGTTCTCTGCAGTGCAATGCTTTTCAAAAATTTTTGGAAGGTTCTCCGCAGCAATGACAAAGAGGTATAATGTCACACACCACCTAACACCCCTCTTAAAGAAAAACACTATGAAGCACTGATATATCCTGGTAAATATAATGACTTCAAATACATTTCTATTTTGTTCATCGTGAAAGAGATTCTTTACTACAATCTAGCACTTGAAGCATATATAAATGATGATAAAAATCACAATTTGCTGTATCACGTGAAACAGTATAGTACGGGCAGTGTGTACCAGCCCAGGTGTGGACCGATATGCGGACCACCCTCATTTCGAGCTGTCCGGTTAAAATAATAAAAAAATAAAAAACTGGGCCCTTGTCCAACTCAACATCAAAAAAGAAAAAAAAAGCAAATTAGGTCTTGCGAATGCAAGCCCTCTTTTCATGTACAATGTCTTTGCCCTCATCGCTGCCCTTTCGCTGCTATCACTGCGATGTTGCCGCTTCCGCTTTGATATAGTTGCTGCTTCTTCTCCTCCTCTTCTTTCTTCTTCTTCCTCCTTCCTCCTCTGTTCCTCCACCACCTCTTCCTCTTCATCCTCTTTTCCTTCCTCGTCGAAACACTGGTATGCACTGGCATATCATGTGTCGATACATTGGTACAAAGCAGTACGTACCAATTCGACAAATTGCCAAAACAAGTTCGGTACCCGAAAAGGCAATCCTTGATAAAAAGCTAAAAACTATAAAAATTAAAGTAATATTTTTATTTTAATTTACTAATCATTATTTGATACATGATATTAAAAACATAAACAATATATACCTAATCATATATTCATCAATTCTAAAGCTAAAAAGATCAACATTCAAGAACAGTTCTCCCACAAAGTATCCATCAAGAAACTCTTTAAGTAATTAAAAGTATTTTTTAATAACTATTAAAAAATAAGATAGTTCAAGGAAGTTTTGACAAAAGATTTATCCTAGAAATATTATCAAATACAATGTATAGATTTGATACAAATATGCCAATTGCCAAGCAATCCAAAGTATATGTGTTTCATAATTGGTCAATGTCATCCAGTGGTATCAAACATAGTTGGTTGACGTTCATCTTAATTTACACAAAAGTTTGTTTCATGCTCTCATACAGGCGTTGGAGAAATTAGTGTATGTCCAGTACAACATGTGTCTAAGTTTGTGATGTGCTGAAATAGATAAGTAGAGGATCTTGATATCAATTCGTTCAACTTCTAGTCATACAATGATGATTCAAACTGATGCTCGATTGTGTACACACAACAAAGAACCTAGGTGATCATCTACTGGATGAGGCAGAAAACCCCATGTCCATGTCATTTTACTACCAAGACAATACAAGAAAAGGAACAACATGCTTCACAAGCAGAGCAGTGCTTAATGCCACGACATGACCACACTTCGAGTAGTTAAACTACTAGGGACTATGGCAGATCACAAAAGAGTGAGAATATGGCCATCGTGATAAGGGAAAGGGACAAGCTTCACATTTGATAGATCCTTTGGAAACAAATTCAATCTAGTGATGAATTATGAAACACGTTTTCCCTCACAGTCCATGCTTCATTAGGTCTGTGGAGATAGGGGCGACGTGAACAGTTATGCATCGACCAATGATGGTAAGATAATGGTGACTAATCAATATTTCCCACTATTCATAATCAGATGAGTGGGATATGAACTAATGAGCAATATTTTACAGTTTTACTTATGCCTCTTCAAATACAGATCACAAAACATTTATGACCATAAAGGTAAGACAAGGCAAAGCAATGGTGACTTATGAGCAGATTTGATAGAGTTTACACAATGTCATGATTGATAGGAGTTTGTGTTATTCAAAGCCATCTTGTTAAGATAGATCTCATGGCCAACAGATGTGGGTGACATGACAGTCATTTTTTTCTGATTCGAATACATCTTATGGCACACAACAACTATGCAGTGATGGGAGCCACAAAGCTATATATGCAACAGTTGTACTTGCCTTAGGTGCCTCCTACCACATGGGTTGTTTATGATGATGAGGCAATGAATACTACCACATTATTACATCAAAGATGCACTGTTTATTAGTATCAGAGAGCAGTCCCCTGCATGAGTCCTACAGATGCACCACTTCGATCTATAGTTATATCAGATCGAGCACCCTAATCCACCATTGTGGACTTATGTCAATCATCTTGGTGGTAGAAGCATGTACATATTTTAGTTTTACATCTAATTTATTATACTCATATATTAGATTTTTCACACCTAATCCAACGTTTGCACTCTTTTCTTTATATGTAAGAGAGACACTTTGATTGACTTTGAAGCAAGCAAGGTGTCTAAGCGTTCAAGTTGTCGAAGGTTTAATAATAGAACAAGTAAAAAATGCAACAAATTTCGAGTCCGATGGGAACTTAGAGATAAGATACTTATAACTCGTTTCTTTACATACGGCTTCTGATCCTTATTCCATATATCTTTTGGTTTTGTATTCTATTGTTTTATATTAGGTTCACTTTATTATTATCTAATTTGATTGTATATGCCAATAAAAGAGATGAAAGAACCCTAAATTAGTTTTTTAATTTTCGGCTGATTTATCAGTCAGTTTTCTGGAATTCGGTGTGTACCTATGCATTGAGTGTTGGTATGCCAGTACGGCTCAGACTTATACTGGTCCAGGCCTAGACCTATGTAGGAATGGTACCCGGTATTGAATTCTTTAGATTGGACAGTATCATTTCCAATGATATTCCAACTCTTTTGGAAGAAAAGTGACAAATGATTCCATTTGGGCTACAAGCCCTGTTACACTTTATTTCAAATAATGCCTCTTCCATTTCCTATGCAGTAATCTTACCATCTTAAAATACTCTAAACTCTTCAACTAAAACAACTAAATCTCGTTCAGAGAAAGCAGTACCAAGAAGATAGTACAAAATTTGGTACAGTAAATATCCTTCCCCTCATCACATGTAGAAGATATTATGGGGAGCTCTTTTAGTCTTCAGATGTCTGGAAGAAATTTAGTTTTCAATCACCAAGCTGTAACCTGTGAATCTTTCGATTTTGTTTGTAAAAAGTAAAAACATTCCTCAGCTAGAGAATGCTCAGAATAAACATGAAAACAATCTCTCACATGCTTAATAAGTTCATCATTAGCACTTCTGGTGCTTAAATCGTTTCTGTAATTCCTCCAGTTGCTTTCCTTTTCTAGCATTTTTATACTAATATCACAAAATTTATTACAATTTGGGCTCTTGAATTCACTTTTAAGGAGCTTCATTTTCTTAACTACTTGAAATATTTTGAAACATATTTATTGCAGCTCCAAGTTCTCCAAAAATTTCCAAAAGGCATCATCCCCAGTCCAAAAGTTTTCTTTACACTAGTCAAACTAAGAGAAGTTGAATATCTTATTGTCTAATAAAGTTTTCTTATGTCTCATGTTCCTCTTATTACACCAGTTAACTAATTCAACCAGCAAATGCCATGTCATAGCATGGAAAAGCAATATTTCAAATGGAACCTGAGCATGTACATTGTATTATGGGAGTATATAAATCTGGATGACATAAGCACTGTTTGGATGGTTGCCAGAACAAGACAATCAATCCCAGGGGCAGGTTATGAATATAAAACAACTAATTTGGTTCCTCATGCTTATGTGTTGTTTGTGACTATATAACATTTGTGAAAGTGCAGAAGTTGTCAGTTACCTGCTTTTAACTGAACTGTTATCCTCATGTGGTAAAGGAACAGACACATCATCAGCTTCATCATCATCTTGAACAGTAGGTATATTCTCCCCTAGTCCAAGATTGTGAAGCCATTCTTTGACCTTCAATGGATAGAATAAAAGAAAAGGCATAATAATTACACCCAAGCGGGATTAAAGGCTTAAGTATTGTGTGTAAAATTCTTAATTTTATAAAAAAAATCTTAATTTTATAGTAAAAAGAAACATGCAAATCGAAATTGGAACTGTGCAAATAAGTCACATTAGAAGGAGTTGACAGCAGTTTACTGCCTCTAAATCTGGATACTGAGTTATATATATGGAAGCACAATAGAGGATGCAGACATGCAAAGAAAACCCTTTTCAGGGACATTCCATAGTTTGTAATAATGAGAGTGAATCTTGGCAGCACACTAATGTTGCTCCCTTTTGACCAATATGACAAGCATTCAAGTAATAGAAACTAGAAACTACTCTGTTTGCAGATGTAAGGCTGCATATATCGACTCTCCTTAGACCCACGTTACTAGGTTTTTCTAGAAAAATGGAAGTTGATGTCAAAAGCATAAGTGATACTGTGATAATAAGAAAAACTCATTCTGAGCAGAGATACCTACGGACAAATAAAAGAATATTGGAAAGATTTGTTAAAGGATGATAGCCTTCTGTAAAACTGTATGGTAAGTTACTGACTAGAAATATTGTGCAAAGTTGCAAACTGTGAACTACTTTAACAATCCCCTACTAGTGGGGTAGAGAAATAAAACTTTTTGAAGCACTCACAACCAGAAACTATGCATGAAAGAATCACATTGAAAATCTTTGACTGAAGATTATTTGTTGGCACTAATTATTCTAAGATAAAATGGGTTATAACAAAATAAAATGTCAAACTATTGCTAGAAAGCGTTAACCATGTTTATAGGACGAACCTGCTCCTGTTTATCATGAAGTTCCTCTAAAAATGCACGCTTCTTCAAAGCAAGATGTAGGTATAAAACTTGTGAGGCTTTCTTCAGTAAGTGCCATCTGAACTGATGAATAAAACGGTATATATTAGTTCATAGATGACAATTAATTAAGCACAAGTGTTAGATAATAATATGCAAGCAGATATGCTACCAGTGCATGGACAACAAGAAGCAAATCACATCAAAGAAAAACCAGAGCCTAAGATCATGTAGGACCGGATTATAATTTCTTCATATTACACATTCATATAAACTCAGTTTGTAGAAAAGATCTTTTTTAAATCAAGTTAAGAATTTCTATCCAATTCCCTAAATACACGGTCCAAACGGATGAGTTATCTGACAGACTCTTCCTGGTCCACAAAAGAAAAACCTAAATCAAAAGAAAAGAAAAAAACCTTAAGAACCAAAACTGATTAATTCTTATGAACCTTAATAATAGAAAGGACAAGGGTCAATCATGTAGAACAGAACTTCACTGTGACAATTTTGTCATATATCCATATCTTTAGTAATATTAATTTCTGACTATCATTCATTACTCTAAATATAGATTTCCTTTTTGAGCGTGAGAGAGAGATTAAGGCAAAACCTACAGTGCATTTATAAAGTTCTGAAATGTACAGGATTGTGAGGAGCTCAATCAAGTAAATAAGGAGTCATTTAAAAAGTAAAAATTAAAACAAAATGAACATCAGGGAATATCATCTTGTCTTATGGTTCTTGACAGTACTATCAAATGCACTAGAAAATTTAACAGGTGCCCTGATCCTCCAGGATTTGGACATCCAATACCACTGTCGCATCATGGTCTGTACACTGTTGACTTCCAATTAAAAGAACTTCCATTGCATTCAATCCAAATGATCCGACAGCATACTTGTATCAAACTGCACCATATACTCATAAAGAGCCAGTTCCTGGCTGGTTTGCTTTTGGGGATGCTACCAAGAGAATCTCTATTCCTGGTCATCAAAAAAGCATTGAAAAATATTTCTAGCCACAGTTTGCAACAATACATCCTCAAAGAGAGAGAGAGTGATCCTTAATTATTCAAAACCTAGTCGCACAATGTATTTAATAATGTCTATTTGAATGATTTCAAGTTTTTAAAGTTCTTTGCTGGTCCTTCAAGGACTTGAGCGTTAAATAACATATATTTTTCATGTTTGTCTAGTGAAACCTGGAAGTTTGTTAGGACTCTAGCTAGGAGAGTCCTAATTGTGAGAGGCATTCATGTAAAACCTACCTAAGCCGACCCCTATTAAAGAGGTGAA
>LVTN01000377.1:117770-142196 GCA_001649415.1 Musa itinerans
GAGGGGGGGGGGGGGGGGCGGGAGGAGAAGTGATAAGGTATATTTTGGGTCCAGGCCACGTCACGATCGATGCCACGCCACGCTGCAGCCAAGTCAGCAAAAGGCGCACCCCCCACGCGTTGAGCCAAAACCCGTACTAAGGCGTTGCTCGGTACGTCCCGTCCCGGTAAGCCCGGGATGGCGTCGTTCCTCGCGTTCCAGGACGACGGCCGCACAAAGGTATCGTCTCATCTCTTGAGGATCGGTTGTCATGCCAAACCCGTGTACGACCGACCCTCGTACAATAGAATAAAAGCCCATAGCCGGCATCCGGCCCAGGGAGAGGCATAAACAAATCAACCCACCACTGACTTGTTCGTCGGAGGGGCCAAAGTCGGCAAACACCTAACGAGGGCCATACTTGCAGGAAAGCGGCCACCCTTCTTGAGCCACGAGCATTCCGACCCTGGAGTCGTCAACCAGCGTCCCGACGGCTAGCCGCTAACCAGCGTCCAGACCGAGAGACGTTGATCCACTTCCCAGCGCCGACACCTCGTCGCAAGGGCTCAACCGGCTTCGGCGACCAGCTCAGCCGACCGAAGACTCCCAACATCGACCCGTGGACCAGGCCGTACTGACTCATCAGCCACAGCGCATCAGTTCACCAACACCGTGCATCCGATTTGGTCCCAAACCAGGCAAAAAAATTCAAAAAACTAAACGATCAAATGTCCCTCCAAATGATGAATCGGCCCCTTCTAACAGCTTAATAAATGACTAATTAGAGGGGTATTTTCAGAAATAAAAAAAATGAAATAGGTGGTTTCGGTTTGAAATTGGAATCGGAGCCTCATTTGGTTCCATTCTAAGTTAGGTATACCTAGAACCGAGTCAGGACTAATTATCATAGTTATCACTTATCAGAACCTGGTCGAACTGGGTGGTCAGACCAGAAAAACTGAGAACCAAACCATTAAATGGTCCAATTCAATTATTTGATTGGATGTGTTGAGAAATTAGAATGAACTGATTAGCCTGGCCAATGTTTGGATAACCCTTATAAATCAGTCACATAAAACTGATTCGGTTTTGTAATATAATTAAGGATCACTTAATTATCCTTGACTTAATTTTTTATTTTTTATTTAAGAGTGCATTTATGTCAAAAATTAAGGTTGTTGTGAGAAACAAGTTAAAACCGATCCGGTTTAGTGTTAATTACCACTAATGTTTATGTTGATGATGTTGGTTGATATTATCATTCTTATCATTTTCTATTAAATATTTTTTAAATTAGTTTTAATATTTAATATTTTATATTTTACTGTATATAATTTTAAAATATTTATATATATTAAAATATTTTTTAATTAAATATGTAGTTCGACCAATTGACCAACCAATTCGACTAGTGACTCAGTGACCCAAGGCTTGACTGGGTTGGTTTCCAGTTTGGTTCTGATAACAATGCTAATTATGTCACTCATTATCAAATTTGAATCTACTTCATAAAGTTTGATGTTGAGGATCTTGCAACTTGGCTTTTCAAAATGGAACAGTTTTTCTATTGCATTAGGAGAAAGGTAGCCCTGACATTAGTTCACTTGCAGGAAAAGGATTAACTCTGGTACAAATGGTATTACATAGGGTATAGCAATCCACCAGGCCTATATCCCAATGAGCCATCTTAGAGAGATATGACTCATGAGAGATGACTAACTTCATGCCATTTTGGTTTTTCTTATAATTCTTAGTTGCTGGTTGCCCAAGGCTGGTGACAAAGCCTGGTTGGCCAGTTTTCTTAGACCTCAACTAGGAGTCCCATAAGTCTAGAATACCTCCTTTGAGTCATCAATCTCTTGGTGCAAGTTTTGTTGACTGAGCTTGGATTGTGTTAGTATTCCCTAAGTGGACAAAGATTGGATTAGACTTCTGCAATATAGTGCTAGTCTGACTAAGACTTGCACCACCAAACCTATACAGTAACAGAACATGGGAGATATGAACAAGGTGTTGATGTAGGACATCGAGGGGTGTCTTGATATTGACATGGCCTTATGATCATTGAGGATTTCCATTGTATAAACACTCTATGGGAACTAGAATTTTAGTTCGTTCTTTCTTTAAAAGCTCTTCTAAATGAATGCTTCATTCATGGTGAGCACCTCTGTTACCTATGATCTTGATTCAACAACCTGTTATGTTGTGGTTCATGTGAAAACAATAACATTTTACTTGTTTGTTCCAGCTTTTACTGTCTGATGTGTGATCTTTTTAAAGAAACTAAATGATGACTTGAAGATGTACTTGGTGGAACCTTTTTCTTATTCTTCCAGAATTCTGAGATGTGGAAGAACCTTTAGGTAGTTGTTTCGTAAGATTTCCTTTTTTGTATTAGTTCTATGGAAAAGAATATTGTATTTCATGAAACGACCTTATCGGGCTTGCCAAAATAAACTAGTTTAAGATGAGTCTCTTAGCAAGATGATTTCTCAAAGCTTGCTCAAAATAAAATAGTTTAAAATAAGCCTTTTAGCATGACTATTCTATTGTTATGAAGTTATATCAATAAGAGTATACTGTCCAGCTGACGGAATTGTATACTGTCTTTAATGTTCATTTTCTGTAAAAATTCTAAAATATGTGTTCTTTTGGCTTTAACTGATACAAGTAATTTTGAGAATATGTTTATGGATGGCACATACTAGTCGGTTAGATCATTCTATTGATTATGAAAACTGGATCTATCATAGGGCTTGGTTCGTTTGAGCCTAACAGTTTAAGTATATACTTAAAATGATGGCTGACAAATGCTCACATTTTTCCAAATGTCATTAATCTTGTCACACTAGAAATACTAAAATATTTTTGTTGTGTTTGCTTTTCTTTTGACAGTATTGAAATACCAGATATGCAAGAATTAAGTTGTGATTTACTTAATAAACAAAGATGTGGCCAACCTCCAGAAATGAGTTTGTGGGGAAGACTAGGAAATGCTTCTGTTTTGGACATTGAATCCAGTAACTTCTCCTGGGATGCTTTGTCATCTCTGCATCATACAGAGCATACAAGCAGCAGTGAGCAATCTGAGGATGAAATGAACAAGGCTATGGAGGTACATTGATCAAGCTGCATCCTTGTGCATGAGGCTATCAGCGGTCTATTTTGTCATGAGAATCAAGTTTTACCATCTTTTCTTTTCTCTTTTATTGTGATTTTTCCAGAAATAAGGCTTTTGAGTTTTTGTTGGCTTATTGCTTGGATGGACTTTGTTTACCTTGAACTGGAGAGAACTTTAGCTAGGATGGTCAAATTTTAACACAAGCATAATTTTTAGTAGGCTGGTGGGTTTCCATTTTGCTAGACAGAATTTTCTAAGGCCTCAGAGAATTAACAATCAAATCACACTTGTCATTCCATGTCTTTAGCCTCAGCACCAACACAGTGCATCTTCAGCGTTTGCTATTGTCATCTGGAGATGCAATTTGATTTTGAATGCTACCTGCTTATTTGTGCTCAGTTTTGTCAGATATTTGTTGGTTGCAAGTTAAGTAAATTTTGTTTCTTTTGTACAAATTTACAGGACATCTTTACCTTTTGTTTCCTTTGTATGTTCAATTGCTTAGCTAGTGATGGTTTAGAAAAGATTCAAATTCACTACCAAATGCTCAAACTTCAGTTAGCAGTCTCCCAAACTGTAAAATAGGAATTGATGATGTGATCATATATATTTTGTTCTATGTCATAATCCAGTCATGAGACACGAGGCAGATGAATCCAGCTTAACGCTTGAGATCTCTTTCACAGCAATGGACCTCAGTAGAATGTCTGCTAATTATTCTTATATAGTGGCACCAGGTTACGAGGTATTTCAGTGTTTCAGGTATGTCTCGTCTTGTAACACTTATGATCTGTTACAGGTGACTGTCAATTCTGGAGGAGTTGTTTTCTTTGCTTTGTTCAGCTCTAGTGCTGATCTATCAACACATGAAGCAGCAGCAGTTATAAAGATTGCATCCTCCAGGATGGCCACACAATCAGAGCGCTTGGGTTATGAATTTGGGAAATGGCTTGGAGTGCATACACCTCAGGTGTATAGTGTATACCTTTACCTTTATCACTAAAAGCCTTTCTTTTCATAACAAATAATTATATGTGGCATTCTTGTAACTGAATGCAGGCAAGAGTGGTACATAATTCTAACCCTGAATGGCATCGGATTAAGTATGCTACAGAAAAAGCACGAGATGCAGCAGTTTCAGCCAGAGATGAAGTTGGTGAAATAACTTGTTCAGAGTTGTTAGAAGCTCTTGAATTGAGTCGATGCCTCTTCCTGATGAAGTATGAACACCTTCTGCATCTTTGATTAATTATTTATATTTTGTTAGATTTTCTCATATCCTTTTATTTTATATTCTAGTTATGTACATGGCTCCCCTCTTCTTGAGAGTTCAAATGCATTTCAAAATCGGGAAGCCGCTGTGAGAGCTGCAGCAGCACTTGGCAGGGTTCTGATGTTAGACCTTATACTTAGAAATGAGGATAGACTCCCTTGTCGTCAACTAGGGTGGCGCGGCAATTATGCAAATCTCTTAATTGCCGATAAGGTGACATCTGGGAATATGGATGCACTGCATGAAGAGAGTTCTTCTGCTAGAAGTCATGCACCACAGGTAACAAGGTTTCTACAGAAAGAGAGAAGATCTGACTTGGCAAATGGAAGAATGGTTCCCCCTACCTCTGAGCCTTCATGTCAGAGCTCAGATGTTTTTTATGAGTTCGGCAACAAATTGGTGAAGAAAGAAATAGTGAATATTGACAGCAATGATGATTTTCATGTTGTGGCCATTGACTCTGGGGTTCCTCGAAGACCACCTGCAGGAAAACGTGCAAAAGATCATGAAAGATATCCAAAACTCATCGAACTCTTACTTAACAATGTAGACTACTCTTCCAACCTGTTATATGAGATATCTGGAGGTAGACTGGGACATCCTGGACCTGGTGAGGCTAATTCAGTCAGTGATTCATGTTCTTCCCTTGATGATACCGACATGGCAGCTGTTGTTCATGAGTTTCGCGGAGGATTTCGTGCAGCTCTCAGGGACCTTCAAAGTTTTCATTTATTTCTCCTTACCCTCTACCAGAAATTGGATGGCCTTCTACGAGTGTTTCTGTCAATAATTAGTAAAAGTTCTGGAGAGTCTGACAGAGATGATATGGGCACTTTGGATTCACCATCTCACTCAGCTGGATTTGGTTACAGTACTCCCTCACCTGCATGCAAGCAACACATTGCAAATGAAGTAAATGTGGAATCAACTGACTCCACATTGCAGAAAACTACTACAAAATCTTCATCCCCAGGATCACGGGGAAGTCCTGAATCGGTTTCTCCCGTCTCTCGTGAAAACTGGAATGGGAGGTACTTCAAAGGAAGTGAAGAACATTCTCATAGTCTTCGATTGACAATGAAGCTTCGTGACTTTCACAAATTTGCAAAGGTTAGGAATTTTTTAAAAGTCATCCCTCTTTGTTGACCATAATAAGAAAAATAGCAAATCCTGCTGCTAAATCTAGTTTCCTGCATTATGTGGCTTCATTTTTTATAAGCATGATCAATATGTTTGTGAAACAAAAAAAAAATGCAACTAGAATTTACCTGATTCTCCTTATTATCGTTTAATAAACTATACATCAGACTTCTTAGTCCTAAGAACTTTCCTGTTTCCAAATTTGTCTTTGTATATCTGTGTTTGAATGTATTAGTAGCCTTTGGCATCTTTGAACTTGCTCATTATTCTTACCTGCTCAGGATCATTCTGTTTATATCTATTTTGTTGTTTTCCATAAAATTCTGTTGTCGTTTTTTCTAAATCATTTCTATGCAGTGTTGAGATTCCTTACAACTGTCTGATGTATACTTCATATATATATATATATATATATATATCCAGCACTTTGCTAATGTATGTTGCTCATTTTAGGTAGACGCTGAACTGAACAAAGAGATTGAGCTGTGGAATGGACTGCTTCGAGCAGATGTGGTTGAGTTTTGCCAGGAAAAGAATTTCAATACAGGATTCTTTGAGGGCAGTGATAATAATATTGCTGTTGATGCTTACGAGTTGAAGGTAAATTGCAGAGCTTCTTTACCTGTTTCATTCCCTGCTCTTAACCTCGTCTTTTGTTCTTTTTCAGGTCCGACTTGAACATATACTCGAAAGGATAGCTCTGATTTCTGATGCGGCAAGTACAGAGAGGCCATCTCTTGTTACAAATAACTTGTTTATTGGTGGGGCTCTTGCTGCAAGGTCAATGTACACCCTTCAATACTTGGGCATCACACATATTCTCTGCTTGTGTTTGAATGAGACTGGACAGTCAGAATCTCAATATCTGGACCTTTTTCAGTACAAGAACTTCTCGGTAGGTCTTTCTTATAGTTATATGTATTTAATATGTTAAATGATACTTCTAGGAAGATATCTAGGGAGGTAAAAAATGGTTTATTCCCTGGGAATTATGGGTCATTACACTTGGATTTCATTTAGTCCTTGCTCATGTCATCTTTGATCTTTTAGGATTCGCTTCATGCTGGTGGACAGTTTTACTTGAGTGGTAAAAAAGTGGAATTTATAGTTGATATATTAAATTGATGACTTCTCAAAGGCCAACTTTGCCGAAATGAAGTGATGACATCAGTTATGAATTTTGCCTTTTCATTTTGTCAACGATACTTGAGGAAACGGAGGATATGAGTGGCTTCCTTTCTGTCATCTGATATAATTTGTTTATTTATGCTTCTTATTTTGTTCTTTTTTATCTTCTCTGAAAGCTTTCATCTTTGATAACTTGATGAATGTTGGGATTGACAGTCGGGAAATGTTTTAGCTTTTAGCTGGTAAAGGTCTCTTTATCTTTTTCTTCATCTCTAATGTGTTTATAGAGTAATAAATGTCTTGAGCCTATGCAAGCAACCATTGAAATAATTTGTCTGACCACAAACTCATGGCATATCCAGATAGGTGATGAAGAGGATACAGACATCAGTGATATCTTTGAGGAGGCTTCAGATTTTATTGACCATGTTGAGCATTCAGGAGGAAAAGTTTTGGTTCACTGTTTTGAGGGAAAAAGTCGCAGTGCAACTATCGTCCTTGCTTACTTAATGCTAAGAAAGTGAGAAAACATCTTGTATGGTGTATCTGCCGCTATGCCGATTAAGTCTAAGAAATTTGTGTGCAACTTTATTTTCAGGGGATACACACTATCTGAAGCATGGAACACGCTGAAGAAGGTTCACCGCCGAGCTCAGCCGAACGATGGCTTTGCCAAAATTCTGTTAGATCTTGATAGAAGGATACACGGAAAAACTTCTATGAATTGGCAGCACAAGAGACCTGTGATGAAGGTGTGCCCGATCTGTGGAAAGAATGCTGGTCTGAGCACAAGCTCACTCAAACTCCATCTTCAGAAGTCTCACAGAAGAATTTCCGCAGGGAGCGTCGACAGTGCCATGAAAATGGAAATACAGAAGGCCATGGAGGTGCTCAAGATTAGCCGCGGTAGCAGTGTCAGCCCGACTCAGAAGCAGTCTCAATCATTGACTGACAGCTTTTAGCATCGGATGTGCTCGCAATTCCAGAAGAAAATATGGGGTTTAACAGTCCATTATGTTGTAATGTGTTATAATGCAGCACTGCTTCATGGGGATCTCTTGTGCAGTGTTCAAGTTATTTTTCTTTTATTCTTTTGTATCACTGTGGTTATTTAAAAAAGTAGGAAGTCAATAAATACAAGCATTTGTGTTGAAAATTTATAGATAGATATTTGAGATCTGTCAATCATTATTGTATTCAAGACTAACCATCTTTGTAATGTGAAGTTTTGACCATTAAAGTTGGCCTTCAAGCTGTTATTGCTTCTGGCTTCTTCAATGTTCATATAGAGACAAGACTTTTCTAAATGCACAGAACCTCTATGCAACGTACGATGTTCTTACATTGTACCTGAGTTTTCTGCTTTTTAGTTAACTTCTTGCATGGTTATCGTAAATGTTCTTACATTTACAAAATCAAATCACTTGCACTGCTCTCGCAAGATAGATCTTCTGTTTTGTGGGTGGATTCTTTTTCCTAAGAGTTATCTTCTTACCGTCTGGTCAAATTTTCAATAAATCTTTTGCAAAAAAAAAAAATCAATATCAAGCAGGATATGCTGAAAATATTAAGATATGGAAGTCGTAGGCATATTGATGATTTGGCAGAGGAAAGAGATACAAGTCTCCAGTATTATTTTCTTTGTTTGAAAAATTAAGTAATTACATGATTGAGGCAATCTAATTGTTGGTGATCTTCTAATCGAATCATTCAAAAAGGTTGATCTTGTGGCAACAGACAACTTTATGACTGTGACAATATTATGCTATAGTGAGATTGTCAAATTACAGAGGTCCAACATATTTTGATAGGCTAGAAAGAGGCAAGCATGCATGTTACGTGCCAAACAATGGAAATGAGAGATCAAGTGTAATATAAACCTTGGACGACGAGGAGGAAGGATGATGGAGTAGATAACCAGTAGTAAAAAAAATCGAAGTTATAGAATGCATAGGTTTGTAGGGTGATCATGGAGAGATCTTACCAGTACAGAGAAGGCCTCCCATCACTGAATGATCGTTTCAATCATTCTCTACAATGTGTAAGTCTTGCCCATTCACAACTATATCATGATCAATTCAAGAAACAATTAGTCATGATGAAAGGTATCACTCGATGCATGTTCATTATGTAACTAAACCCACAGGAGACACTGTGCAGAGCTCTATGAAAAGTCCTACCATCAGTCTAAGTTTTTATGATGCCAAACCTTCTAGTCAAGTAAAATGTTGAATATGCAATTTGATCTGGCAGCATCATCACTTACGGATACTGCAAATATTTTTTAAGATCTATTTAACAATTGAACATTTCACCAACATATCTCATCCTGAAAACAACGTTTTTCACTAAATCTTTCATGTGATGCAAAATTGGATGTCTAATGATGCATAATCCAATCGGAATCCATAAATTTTCCAGAAACTTAAACAATTCTTCTAACTTGAACTAGATAAAGAAAGAGGAACTCGAACCATTTATCCAGAATTACTAACAGGAGATGGCAGGAATACAAAAACTAGGTTTAATGGGATTTGAAACAAAAATACCAGGAGAGAACTTCACGTCTATCTCAAAACTCAACTCGTAAAACTGCTATAGCACCAATTTTTATGATCCTCCAACGGATCCAAATTATTGTCTCCTTCAGAAATGCAATTCCAGATCCGTTCAGTGAAAAAAAATAAAACAGTATGGAAGTCATAGGTTCTTCAAATTGCTTAAGAGAAAACCCATATAATCTTGCAAAATAATGAATCCACAACCTTGTATCGGTGATATTTCCCAAGTTCTTGGCTAATCTTCAGTAGCAAAAGAACATGAGCATTTACAGTTCGCAGGCACTCTTAACAACTTGGGTGTCATTATTCTTTTGACTCTGACCGTTTTGTAAATTTATGATGGGAATTTCACCCCGGAGCAGAACATGTCATTCCCCAATCTTATGTCTATTTTATGTCTCAGGTCTTGCTTGCTCCTTGTATATATAAGCCTAAATTACAGCACAAAGAATACTTTCTCATATGATTCGTCTTATCATATACAGTATGATAAGTCTCTTGTCTAATTTTGATTTGCTTTTAAAGTTAGCACTAATTTACAAGCATTGATATCAGGTTCATAGCTGTCAATCTTTCCTCGAGACTTTTGTGACTTTCTATTGAGCTACAATTGGTCTTCTACTGATGGAAGAAGCAGCCAATGAAAATGATGCTGCTATCTAACTGCCTCACAATGTAAGTGGTGTACATAATCTATAGACAACCTCCTTAAACTTAAACTCCTTTTTTTGGTGCGTGTTTACAGAACCTATCAAGGATCTCAACACCTAAAGGAACGAGAAAACTATCATTTAGTGTATTTAATTTAGCCCAGTTCCAATCACAAGCCACCTTAGCCATGGTTTACAAGTTCTGGTATGAGCCCAGATCGGCCAATGAACTTTACTTGGGGACTAAGCAATTGAGTTTGAGGGGTCAACATTTGCAGCCAATAAATAAATTTAAAATTCAAATATTTAAACATTGGAGAGATATTATTACAGAAACAAGAAAATATTTTTTTTCTTTTATTTATCTTCCTTTTACTCATCCTCCTCATGATACTTCTTTCTTCTTCTCCTAGGAAAAATTGGCATAATGAGGCACCAAACCTGACCTCTTCTTGCTATTCACCTCCTTTCTTCTCCGTACTCATGTTATTTTCTTCTTCTACTGCTATACTAGTTTCTCAACATCTTCCCTCCCACTGTCAGTGACTTCTCGACAATAAATCATTGCAGGCAAAACTTTTTTTAATTACAATTAATAAAATAATTTAGATTAGGGTCTTTATCGATTTAAACAAGCCTTATGATAGTGTTCCCAGAGATTATTATGATGAGTTTTAGATAAATAATGGTATACCTACTAATTATATTAAGTTTATAGGGGATATGTATGATAGTATAGTCACTAGTATTATTACTTCAAGGAGTGTCCAGTAAGTTTTTCATTAGCATAGAGGATTATATCAAGGATCTAAATTAAAATCATATATGGGGTAGAACTTCTTGGTTTACCTTCATTTGCCGATAAGATTGTTTTAGATCCTGAGAGTTTAAATGAAATTCATTTTGAATTTAAATTATGGACACCAATCTTGAAAACCAAAGATTTTAGATTGTCTAAGATTGAATTTATAAGATACAATTTTAATAGTACTCGGAGTAAAGTCACATAAAAAAGTTTCACTAAAATAAAGTTTTATGTGTGTTGGATTAATTATTCAACTAAAAAATTGATGAAGATATTATTCATAGAGTAAAAACTGAATGGTTAATATGGAGAGAGACTTCAGGAGTTTTGTGTGATATAAATGGATAAAATAAGGAAGAATTACTTAAGACGGTATTGTCATATGCTAAGGAGACTAATATTGGTGTAGCTAGACGGTATTGTTATACTTATTAGCATTACCTTCAGCTGGATTTGGCAGCTGAATCTTCTGATTTTGCCTTTTTTACTTCTTCCACTTGCCAACTACCTCATGACAATAGATCGACGCCGGTGACACTCATTGATGTCAACTGGCAGTTGACAGTTTTCTGTTTCTTTTACTTTTTATTTGAAAAAGGAATCTTTCTGAGAAAATAAACTAACTTCAAAAGAACATAAAGAAAACAAAAAAGATTAAAATTGGATTAGTAAGAATTAACCAATCTGATCTCATGTAGGATTGCCCATTTCAAACTGACCACATTTGTTCCAATTTCGAGGAACCTTTGTTCCGCAATATCAAGGTTAAAGGATGACTGATCTGACTTTTAAAACTTTAGCCATGTTCTTCAATCTTTTGGTTATTATCTCCTACTACCATAGTTACTAAATGATGGTCATGGGACCAGGCAAGCATCATTAAACATCATAGCCCCAGATTTGCAGGTATATTCTTTAAGAAGCAAAATCATGTGATTTTTATAAGCATGCTGCAAATATTAAAAAACCATTTTGATCAAACCCAATCCGCAACAGGATAATTATGTCTTACTACAGCTAAAGTAGTAAGCTGTTATTATATTACACAGTGCAATTATAATCAATAAAAATGTGGCATATAGCATAGAAACAGAACCATAAAAACAGAAAAGTTTAATAGTATCAAACATACATGCAAAACATGTAAAGTTTTCAGATTAATTATTGAGAATGACACCACTTACATGCAACAAATATATAATTATCCCCAAATCAACTTACCAATTGAAAAGCAATAAAAAACCTTACAAATTTATATTTTCAACTAATTTAATAAAACAAGACGCAGGGCAAGAACTCCAAATTGATCTTAATCAGCAAATTTATTTAAACGGTGGATTGTACTTCTTGCAAGCCTATTACCAGGGTCGATTTTCAGGACCATCCTCAAATCTTCAGCACCAAGTTTGTATTTTTCCATACTCTCGTACAAAAGTGCTCGTTGTACTAGCATTAAGACATTTGTCGTATCTTTCTCTAACACCTGCAAAACCAGCAATAGTTAGGATGCATTATTCACAAAAATAAAGCTTGAAAGATTGAGATTGAAGATTTTAATACACCTTCGAGCAGTCAGCCACAGCCTTCTTATATTCGCCAACTTCTTTGTAGCAGGAGGCTCTGCAAGATAAGACCTCAGCCATTGAATCATTGTCCCTAGATTTCTCCAAAAGCACAACTGCCCATGAAAGCCACTTGATAGCATCAGCAAATTGCCCCTGCTTGTAATTATCTAATCCCTTGGTCTTTGCAGCTGGTGCTGTGACGCCTGAGGGTGGTGGCGGCAGGCCTTCAAGCTCCATCGTTGACCCACCAGTGTCATGTCCTCCAAACTCAGAACCCAGGTCCCAATCATTCATTTCAGAGAATTGCTGGCTCCCTGATGCCTCTGAGGCAACTCCAGCAGCAGGAGCAGCAGCTGCAGACGAGGAGAAGAACATGTCCAATGGATCCGTGTCAGCTTTAGGGGGAATAGGCTGTTGTGGTGGTGGCGGAGAAGAAAAGCTGGCACCACTAATTCCAATGTCGCTCTTTTTCGTAGAATTGGCGTTCTGGAACGCGCCAAAAGAGAAATCATCAGCACCGGGACTGGCACCGCTCATATTGGATGAATTTGCCGACGACATCGGTGCTTTTGCAGTGGGCTTTGATCCAAAATCAACCAACGAACCAAAAGGATCCCTTTTAGCATTCGTCGGTGGGACTCCAGCCGTCGATTTCATCGGTTGCCCACCACTACCCATCGGAGTCCCGATCTTGGTACCAGGCTGATTAAAAAATGGGAAATTTCCAAGATCGTCGGAAGATCCCAGGCTGCTAGACCTCATTGGGGTACTGTTGGCCGCAGCAGCGGCGGAGGTGGTAGGATTAGTCGATCTAGGGAGGGAATCGGATAAATTGCCCATGGAGAAGGTATTCTTGGGAGCAGCGGACTTCAACGGAACGTTGCCAGATCCGCCACGGCCCTGGCCGAGGGCGGATCCAACGAGATCACCGAAGAGATTAGGGTCAGATTTGGGGATCGCAAGGCCAGATTTGGCGGAAGAGGGCGCGGCCGACACCCAGCTCTTGCCGAATATATCACCGACCATGGAAGCGGGGGTGCCGGAGAGGTTGCCAGATCTAGAGATGCCGGAGGCGCCGGAGGGCGCGGGCGCGGGCGCGGCGGGGGTCCACGACGGCCGAGACGGCTGGTGGGACCAGGCGGGGGCGGCGGGCTTGGAGGAGGGGGCGGAGGAGGCGACGTAGGGACTGGGTTTCTGGTCCTTGAGGGGACGGGCGGCCGAGCCCCGGGCGGATCCGGTGAGGCCGAAGTCGAACTTGTAGGAGTCGAAGGAGGCGGCGGATGAGGGGGCGCGACCCGAGCTGTTGCCGGAGAAGGAGCTCATGGTGGCGGACGGGGGAGGTCTGCTTCACCGGCGGTCGAGAGATGATGGGATCGGCAGGGAGGAGTAGGGAGATCGGTGGATCGATAGGAGAAGAAACAATAAGGGAGAAAGTGGGGAGGTCGGAGACTATTTCAAGACACCAAATGTTGTTGCGTTGGAATTAAATAATTCCCACCTTATATTTGTCATCAGTGCCTCTAAATTGAACGTTTCCATAAAAAGATTTAGGATAAAAAAATGAAATTGGAATCTCAAACTAAATTTCAGGATATTGTCTTTTTAATTTATCGTTTTCCATTGCAAATTGATCCCGTGATGGAAGTTGATACGAGTGAAAAATCCGCAGCTCCACACTCTCGACCGACTCTTTAACAAAAATATCCATTGCATTGTATTCTTCTTTATAATTTAAGTATGACTTATTTTATAAAAAGAAGAATGCGACGCAACTGAGACAATATAACTAAATTTATTGTTATGCTTAGAGCCTATTTCAGAATTTTAAATTAAGTCATGTAAAGAAAGCAATAAGCAATCATTTTCTTTTATTTCATATATATCATGCTTGTTTCTATTTTAGATTTGTTGGAAGGGTAATTATATATTACCTCATATAGTTAATTATGATTAGTCTCTCGTAAAATATTTAATTTTAATTTTTTTTACGTCATTAATTTTTTCGATAGAAAAAATGCACGAGTTATCCTGTGCAAAAAGGATGTGAATGGAAAGGATAAAAATATAATTTTACTATATTTAAATTATTAATTTTATATAAACTTCCCTAATCTATTTTCTCTTCCTCTCCTTGTTCCAACCTATTTGCCCATTGTCGATCGCACTTGTTGATCCTACTCACCTACTGCACCTATTACCCACCACTCGCCCACCGCACCTGTTGATCCTACTCGCTTGCTGCACCTATCACTCGTCACTCGCCCATCGCACTTACTCACCCATCGCTCGTCTATCACTCACTTGTCGCATTTGTCCAACCATCGCTTGCCCACTGTACTTGCTCACCTGCCACACCCACTCGTCGGTCGCACTCATTTGCCCGTCGCACATATTCACTTGCTGCACTCGCTTGCCCGCCACACCTGCTCGCCCATCGCACTTACTCTATCGTTGCTCGCCCGTCGCACTCGCTTATCCGTCACACCCGCTTGCTCGTCGCACCTACTCACCCGCTACTCCTACTCACCCACCGCTCGTCGGCCACATTCGTTTTTTTTTTTAATGAAATGATGAGAAATCATTTTCTTTTTTCTCTCATTTTTCTGTATGAAATGGAAGTGTTTGTGTTGGATGTAAAATTTTATTTCATTTGCAAGGTAGCATGACAAAATAAAAATATGTGGCAACATCAACACATTGCTGAAATTGATGTGCTATTTCCAATCATCTTTGAAAGAAAAAGTAGATCTATCGTTTTGTGTCATTTGTTGCGGAGATCAAAGAATTCTTTTGTACATTTACTTTCTCCTTTTAACTTTGCTTGTATGAGACTCATCGGATCGAGATATCGCAACTTAAGCAGAGTTATTGCAAGCCAACAAAAATTACACTTAAGTTGGTTCATTTGCTTACATGAGCTTATACCGACATGAGAGCTCATGTAACCTTTATTTTTGTTGGAAGTTGTTTACCTTTAGAGATGACTCCTTCTGCTACATCTGTAGTAAAATTATAATTAAATATACATATAAAACATAAGCGGAGTCATCTGTAGTAGCTTACATGAGCTTATACCGACATGTAAGCTCATGTAACCTTTATTTTTGTTGGAAGTTGTTTACCTTTAGAGATGACTCCTTCTGCTACATCTGTAGTAAAATTATAATTAAATATACATATAAAACATAAGCGGAGTCATCTGTAGTAGCTTACATGAGCTTATACCGACATGTAAGCTCATAAAGGATAAAAATATAATTTTACTATATTTAAATTATTAATTTTATATAAACTTCCCTAATCTATTTTCTCTTCCTCTTCTTGTTCCAACTTATTTGTCCATTGTCTATCGCATTTGTTGATCTTACTCACCTACTGCACCTATTGCCCACCACTTGCCCACCGCACCTGTTGATCCTACTCGTTTGCTGCACCTATCACTCGTCACCCGCCCATCGCACTTACTTACCCATCACTCGCTTGTCGCTCACTTGTCGCATTTGTTCGACCATTGCTTGCCTACTATACTTGCTCACCTACCGCACCCACTCGTCGGTCGCACCCATTTGCCCATCGCACATGTTCACCCGCTGCACTCGCTTGCCCACCACACCCGCTCGCCCATTGCACTTACTCCACTACTGCTCGCCCACCACATTTGCTCGCCCGTCGCACTCGCTCATCCGTCACACCCGCTCGCCCGTCGCCGCACTTGCTCACCCGCTACTCCTACTCACCCATCGCTCGTTGGCCACATTCGCTTTTTTTTTTAATGAAATGATGAGAAATCATTTTCTTTTTTCTCTCATTTTTCTGTATGAAATGGAAGTGTTTGTGTTGGATGTAAAATTTTATTTCATTTGCAAGGTAGCATGACAAAATAAAAATATGTGGCAACATCAACACATTGCTGAAATTGATGTGCTATTTCCAATCATCTTTGAAAGAAAAAGTTGATCTATCGTTTTGTGTCATTTGTTGCGGAGATCAAAGAATTCTTTTGTACATTTACTTTCTCCTTTTAACTTTGCTTGTATGAGACTCATCGGATCGAGATATCGCAACTTAAGCAGAGTTATTGCAAGCCAACAAAAATTACACTTAAGTTGGTTCATTTGCTTACATGAGCTTATACCGACATGAGAGCGATAACAATGACAAAAACTTATATGCTTATTGGTTCATGAACTTTGTCATGCCTCATTAGAGTTTGCCTCGGTGGTAATTTCCTATCGATCTTTTATTTTTGTTGGAAGTTGTTTACCTTTAGAGATGACTCCTTCTGCTACATCTGTAGTAAAATTATAATTAAATATACATATAAAACATAATAATCATAGTAGCAATTTTTACATACAGTAAAAATTATGCGGAGTCATCTGTAGTAGCTTACATGAGCTTATACCGACATGTAAGCTCATGTAACCTTTATTTTTGTTGGAAGTTGTTTACCTTTAGAGATGACTCCTTCTACTACATCTGTAGTAGCAATTTTTACATACAGTAAAAATTATTGGCAAGCAAGTTGGAAAGAAGGGTGGCGAGCAAGTGATGAGTGAGTAGGTGCAATAGACGAGCGATGGTCGAGCAAGTGTGACGAGCAAGCAGGTGTGACGAGCGAGTTATGAGCGAGCAAGTGCATTGAGCAAACGGGTGCGATGGGCTTAACAACATATGAGCAAGTGTGGTGGGTGAGCAGCGAGCAACAAGTGCAACGGGCGAATAGTATCAACAGGTGTAACGGATGACAAGTAAGTAGGTTGAAACGATGAGGAAAAGAGGAAATCAAAAAATTTATATAAAATTAATTATTTAAAGATAATTAAATTATATTTTTATTCTTTTCATTTATGTGCTTTTTTCCATCGAGAAAGTTAGTGATGTAAAAAAAGGTAAAGATAAATATTTTATTTTCATAAATATAGAAACTCTAATATTACTTTTTAAAATATAAGTATCTATATACTAATCATTATTAACTATAAAAAATAATCTATAATTATCTCGGATGAGAGACCTCTTGATTAAAGAGTCCATCTAAGTGATAATTAACTGTCACATTCCACATTCGATAAAACACTTTGTGCAAGGTTTTAATGCAATGGATCTACATAAACAAATACATGTATATCGTAAGTCTCCTTAAACTGATGCAGATCAATTTATCCCAAGTCTCCTTAAACTTGTATTTTCTTAAAATTTAATCGTAGATTACTGCGTTCTGGCGCTTTTGGAGTGAATTCAGATTGGATCGTGTAAGAAATTTTGGCAACCATCTAAATGAACCGTAAACTCCGAAATATTTAGAGATTGGTAGACAAATTTAATGACAAGATCATCACAAGGCAAGGCATGGGTTGATGAACAGATTGCGACCTTTTCTCCATTTAGCCCTTTGCGTGACGCCACTCGCTCATCGACATCGACTCCCAAACGACGTCGTCTTTCGTTCTCTTGTTGCAGGGAGAGGACACATTTGGCTTTGGACGCGTCCCTCGGTGGCAGATCCGTGACTGAAGTGCTCGTCTCAGACGTTTTGACGAGTCTGCTTTAGCCGTTTTTATTTGGACCGACGTGGTGGCGTGAGTTACAACGGCGGCTGTCGACGCCGCGCGGGGCATCGCGTCACCGGCGTACGGCACGCTATCGTCTCTCCCCGTAGTTTGCATCGCATGCACCGCTACGTTCCCAGCATAAAATAATGTTATTATTTTTATCGGAAATTAAGGACAACAAAAAATTAAAACACTCGCCTTTTGTCAGAATTAATGATGAGATCGAAAGGTGAGACTACATATTCGGATGGGGAGAAGTGGGCTTGGGGATGGTGGGAGCGAGCGAGTTTTTTTTTTTTTTTGATCTACGAAGTTTGGTTAGTTTAATGGATATGATAAGTTTGGTCTCGTTGAATCTTTAATTTTTTACTCTAGTTTAACATGCCACATAGCTCAAAGCCACTCTTTATTGTTGTTATTAAGTAGTTAAACTTTGATATGTTAATATTGTTTTAACTCATCAATAATTTTGACTATGGTATAGGATCATTTGAGTTTATATCGATATTTTACGGTTTCCTATATATCCTTTAGATGAAGAAAAATATATTTCTTTTTGTGCGTTAATTTCTCAAACGTTTCACATCGTTTTAACTGAATAGATATCTGTTAGAACTTTAACGAAAATCACCTCACATACTTTAAATTTTTCATGGTCCCTCATCTGCAAAATTTACCCATCGATCCCTTTTCTTTTTAATTGTCACCTCCAAATAGGTTCGTAGTACTTTAGCTTTCAATTGGTATTTTGTTGGAAAATAATGCGAACAATCTACAATAGATAAAATCGATCATCATTAGTGAGGATTTGATAACTGTTGTCTTTCATTGTTACAAAGCTCTTTTGCTAGATAAGTAAGAGAACTAGAATACAAAGTTTCGTCCGTCCATTCTCTTAGAAGTTCAAAAGGCAAAGCTTATTCAACTTTGTCTGCCTCATCGAGGTTCTATTTTATATATTAAGCCAGTTATTAGCCTTCATTTGCTCTTTGCTCACACTTTTAAGATACTGAAGTATTTGCACGCATTACATTGAGTTAGCTATTGTAATTTACCTCCTCATTACCATTAATTATTTGGAACACAAGAAGTTTTGTCCAAAAAAATGTAAAATTTTACCTCAACTCATAGCAAGTCTCTGATAATTATGGTCACTTGTGGGGTTGCACCATCTTCTCTATCATCTCAATCGCTTATTCCTTTGAGTACTATCTACTCTATTCCTTGGTCGCACACTCATATATTGACCCAAAGTCTCACACTTTCAACAATCTTGATAAGAAACTCGTCGACACTAGTCTTACAAAGTTTTTTGGCCTCTACCCTTCAGCTTTGTCTTGGTATTTAGAGTTTGCCTCTACATTCTTCACCTCCTCGGTTTCTTTTACAATGAAACACTCTCCCTCTATGAGAGTAAGAGATCAATGACTCCACGAAAGTCCCGCCTCTATGGTACTATAGCGTTGTCATGCCCATGCGCTACTATCTGTCGCTTCACATCTGCGTCGCTTTTTTTGTGATCAATAGACCGTCTTTACATCATTATGGTACTCCTCCGAGTTTACCTCAATCCTTATAGATGTTTGGTTTTATGTAGTTAAGTTCCTTGAGACTCATCGTCGCTTCCTCATCTCTTTCGATTACTTACTTCAACACCCTTATGTTCTTCAAATAATTTCTCTTAATCAATGAAAAGATAAATTTCAACTCCCATGCATAGTCTCTGTCATCATATTATGGGACTTACACTGATTTTATTCTCCTTTACTTCCTTGATAAGTAACATTCACTTGTTTGGTCTTGTTCTCCGATTTGTTAAGCTCTCTCAAGCGAATATAAGCTCCGAAGAAGTTGAACTCTTCAAAGCGAATATATCTCTATATATCAAATTTTAATTTGTTGTATATGGTACTAGTGTTTGTTCTCGATTAAAATAGGTTCATGTATCTTTCTTAACACATGTATTGATGCACATGTGTTCTCGAAGGTACATGAACCTATTTTAATAAAAATATCAATTGCAATGTATCTTCTTTATAATTGAAGTCATGTAAAGAAATCAATAAGCAATCATTTTCTTTTATTTCATATATATCATGCTTGTTTCATATCTAAAGGATAATTAACTGTCACATTCCACACTCGATAAAACTCTTTTTGCAAGGTTTTAATGAAATGGATCTACATAAACAAATGCATGTACATCGTAAGTCTCTTTTAACTGATGCAGATCAATTTATCTTAAGTCTCCTTAAACTTGTATTTGCTTAAAATTTAATCGTAGATTATTGTGTTCAACCATCTAAATGAATCATATACTTCGAAATATTTAGAGATTGGTAGACAAATTTCATGACGAGATCATCACAAGCCAAGGCATGGGTTGCTGAACAGAATGCGCCCTTTGCGTGACGCCACTCGTTCATCGACTCCCAAACGACGTCATCTTTCGTTCTCTTGTTGCAACGAGGGGACGCATTTGGCTTTGGACGCGTCGCTCGGTGGCACGATCCGTGAATGAAGTGCTCGTCTCGGACATTTTGGCGAGTCTGCTTTAGTCCGTTTTTATTTGGATCGACGTGGTGGCATGAGTTACACCGGCGGCTGTCGACGCCGCGCGGGGCATCGCGTCACCAGCGGATGGCACACTATCGTCTCTCCCCGTAGCGTGCATCGCATGCACCGCATCGTCCCCAGCATAAAATATTATTATTATGGCACGCTATCGTCTCTCCCCGTAGCGTGTATCGCATCGTCCCCAGCATAAAATATTATTATTATTTTTATCGGAAATTAATGACAAAATTAATGATGAGATAGAAAGGTGAGGCTACATATTGGGAGGGAGAGAAGTGGGCTTGGGGATGGTGGGAGCGAGCGAGCTTTGCTGAGAAGTTTGGTTCGTTCGATCGATCGAGGCGGGCCGGAGGAGCGGAGGGGGCGGCGTTGCGATCATATCTGACTTCGTGGACTGCGGTGATCTCAAGCCCGGCAACACTCTCTACACACATCATGGTAAAACAACCGAGGAAACCCCTTCTCTTCCGGTTCTCGGCAGGTGAACTTGTTGCACGATTTTGGCGCAGGGGAGGAGTGCGAGGAGACGAAGACTAGGGCGGCGGGGCCAGGGGACAGGCGGCGGAAGACGTTGTACAGGGGGATACGGCTGCGGCCGTGGGGGAAGTGGGGTGCGGAGATAAGGGAGCCGAGGAAGGGGGCGAGGGTGTGGCTGGGGACGTACGGAACGGAGGAGGAGGCCGCCCGGGCGTACGACGCGGCGGCGCGCGAGATCCGGGGGAGCAAGGCTAAGCTCAATTTCCCGGACACCGGCAAATTCGCGGTCGCAGCGGCGGAGCCCCCCAAGAAGCGGAGGGCCATGGCGGCGGCGGAAGAGGAGAGCTCGGCTTCGTGCTCGGCGTCGCTGGAGGAGGGATTGCGGGAGCGGATATCGAGCTTGGAGGCGCTCCTGGGGTTGGAGGCGGAGGAGTCGGCAGTGGCGCCAGCGCCTAAGGAGGGAGGTGGTATGGGCGGGGTGGATCTGTGGGATGACCTCCGCTTTATTTGAAGGATCGCAACTATCGGGTGGCGCATCGTGGACGTCTTTTGTGTCTCACAAGAATTGACGGCTAATTACGTATTATACTGGTAAATGGTTATTTGAACATCTCGATATTTATATTTTTAAAAATTATCATTAAAATTTTTATATTTATAAAAATAAAATATTTAATAATATTTATCCTCAATGAAAATACTAATTTACTGCTGAATTACTACTGAAACTTTATCTTATTTCGATTTATCATTGTATTTCTATCAACAAAATTTATAACATGAGAAGAAAAAAGATTAAATATTTTATTTTTATAAATATAAAAATCTTAATATAATAAAAAAAATTAAATTAAATATTAAGAATAAAAAATTTAATATAACATATGGATCCCACTTTAAATATATGAGATTTCCAAATGATAAAGTACAAACTGATTTAAGAATTAAAATAGAATTGATAAATAATGAAACACAAAATAAAATTTGTTTTGTGAGTTCGAGGAAATTTAAATAATCCATTAATAATACAATAAAGCTGAACGAGAACCGAATTGACTCGGAATTCTTGGTTCAGCTGACGCAGACCGAATTGAATCGGATGAGACTCGCGAGCGGCAAAGAACTTCCCGCATAAAATTACCATGCACGCGTCCGTACCTCGCTCGCAATCTCCGACTCGTTGGGTGGAAGTCAGGGTATACACGGCAGGGCGAACGATGGCGGAGATCTCCAGGAAACCATACGCCGACATATATGTAACTCTCATCACTATTCCGATCTCTCTGTCGTGCGAACCGCCTTTCCAGTCTCCGACAAATCCCTACTTCCATGGAAATCGCTGCCTTCGGTTCACACGGTATGCGAGGCTCCGTCAATTTACTTCTCTGCTTCCTTGAACTTCTGATTCGTTGTTGCGCCGACGACGACGGTGCTTGTGTGCTGGAGTAATTGTTACCGGGAACCAAGATATAGTTAAGATCCAAGAAATTTGCATGTCAGGAAGTTAGGATTGCTTTACGAGCTTGTTCTGTGAACCTTGGTGTTGGTTCTTGAACAATCTTTGGCATTTTGTCCACATAATGGCTGAAACTGCTATGATAGTTCTCGTTCTAGAGTGTCAGTTCATGTTTCGTTGGTTCTTGTAAGAAATTATGCTATAGGAACGGAGATAGGTGGATTAGTTTGTTGGCTCCTATAAGTTTCTGGAACGAGGGCCTGCCAGTCACTCTGAACTCTGGTATCATTTTGTGTTTGTTAGTGAAGTGCGCTTTCACCACTAGAAGCTGATGTAGCTTTGCGTGGTCATCATTCATAGAGTTGCATGGAGATATATGGTAGTGCGAAATAAGCTGATTTATGACCTCATCCTATACTGAGTGTTGCAGGTTAACTATGATTCTATAAATTTTTTGGCTTATGAGAAAATTTGCATTCATCATGGTTGAATAGATCCATAATGCTAGTTGAACTAGATGTCTCCTGCAAAACCAAGATTGTTGAATTGCTATCTTTTCTTTAAAATCTAAGTTCGCATGCACATTTGAGTATGTTCTTTCTGGTCCAAGTTGACTAGTTATTGTTGAAACTCAATTTGCCATGTACTCACCCATCTTCTGGGCCAAGTAATAGGAGTAATAGGTATATCTTGAAGAACTAAAAAACACTGTTCGAATGCTTTTTGACATTGAACTTAAAGAATTTTTCACAGCAGAGCGGATCATATAAGTAGTTAATTTTATTTTGATTACTTGCTAAATCTGCTGATTTTCTAGAACTTTTGTTTAGACCGACTGATTGCTAAGACATTATTTTTCCAAGATATGCCTATGGCACTTATAAGTTCCATAATTTAAGATGACATTTGAGTATTTAACATCTTGTTTTCAGACATATGTATCAAAAAGGGATCCACTTCCACGATTAGTGCAAGAATCCCAATTGCATGCTGACTAACTTATGGATTTATTTCTGTAATTTTACTGTTGCAAGAACAACTTTGTTTGTCATAAAGTTCCAACTTATTTGACATGCAAATCATTTCTCATCTTTTCTATATTACATTTTCTCAGGTTCCGTTCAGATACTTTGGAATTCACATTCTTCTATTGATAAGCCTAATTGGATTCGCCATTCCAATAGTGCATGGAAAAGAATTATCTTTCCCAAAGCTTGGGTCAGTCAGGCACAAACGGGGTCTTTGCTAAAAAGACTGAAGGCCTCAGAAAGAACTGCAGATTTGACATCTAATGGTAAGTTGATACTTCTTTGCTTCCTAAAATTGTATTTTTTATTTCTGTTATTAAGATACTTCTTGCATGGTATTTGGATATCGCTTTTTAACAACTATGCTCTCTTGAATTCCTCCCTTTACCAAAAGAATAATGTGTGCTCAACCATGAAGAATTTATTTATCCATGCATCATGCAGTCAGAAATGAGATTGTCCTAGTTAATTGATGCATTTAATATTCAGCAGAGATTGATAGGAACCATCAGAAGATATTCTATAATCATATTACAATTGATTTATGTACTTCAAAAAAATTACATGAGAAATTTACTAAAGTTATATTGATTAGAAATGTAGACAAAAGTACCACTATTCATTGTTCATGTTAAAAATTGGATAAGCCACACATGCTTGTCTCTGTTTGACATGAATTCTAGTTAGAGAGGATACGGGTTTGTCCTTTTTCACTTTTGATTATCTACATATTAAAACCTTGATACCCATTTACACTACAAGAGTAAGAATTTGAGATATTCTAGAAATTGATGACCATGTGATTACATGGAGATATGAATACATTAATGTAACTCAGTTTAGATACTAAATTTGGATACTTCAGGCGCTTGCCTTAGTGTCATCATATTATGTTGGTGCTTAGCGCAACAATGCATGTCGTAAAATTAAAATAAGGCCTTTCTTTCAAGTGTAGTTCTAGGCATGGAATGCAAAATTGGTCAGTTCAGTGTGCAACTGGTATTTACCAGTCTGACCGCCAACCAGGATGTGAATGCTCCCATTTTGGGCATCCGGTTTTGGCTATATATATGTATATGTATATATATATATATATATATATATATATATA
>LVTN01000377.1:151961-182970 GCA_001649415.1 Musa itinerans
CCCTGGAAAGCCGCGAGGGCGTTGCTCGCCCTCCGCTTCACAGAACAAGCAAGGGGAATGGAGCTGTCGCTCAGCGGAAACGCCCTCAAGACCTTCACCCGCTCCGTTACCTGTCTCGCACGCGTCGGCACCGAGCTCGTCCTCGTCGCTTCTCCTTCCAAGGTCTCCCACCCTCTCCCCACTTCCACCTCCACTTCGCCCGTAACTCCGTTTCCTCACCCTCCTCCTTTCTCCGCAGCTCGAGCTCCATACCCTCAACTCCTCGCGCTCCGCATACCAGACCGTCTCCTTCCACCCTGGCTCCTTCGACATCTACATCCTCTCCTCCTCCTCCTCCTCCATCCGATGCAGCGTCCTCCTCAAATCCGTCTGCTCCGTCTTCCGCACCCCCGCTGCCGCCCTCGACCGCATCGCCGTTGCCCTCCCGTCTCCCGACGCCGCCAAGCTCCAATGCACCCTCTATTGCCTCAGCGGTCGGTACCGTCCCCTTCCCCTTCCCCTACTGTAAAAATCGTTTCTTTATCGGTTCTCTGATGCTCGCTTTCAGGCGCGAAGAAGACGTACTGGATCACCTGCAACGTGGATCCTGACGTGCAGCAGCTGTCGCTTGATAGACGGCGATTTCCGAGCAGCCTCATTGTTCGGCCGCGTGACCTGGCACGGTTGCTCGCTAATTTCCAGTCATCGCTGCAGGAGATCACCATTATCGCTACTGAGACGGCAGCAGCGCCATCAGATTCTAGGGATGAGATCGGGCGGAAGGCCGTGGAGCTTCGGAGCTACATAGATCCTACTAAAGGTTTGGTCTGGGGGCTTCCATTGTTTGGATAATTGCCTCTTTCAGGGAATGATCTTTTGGGTTGGTTGAGTTGTTCTCTCATGCTTTGTGGTGTAGATAATAGTGATGCGACACTGCACACACAGCTTTGGATTGACCCGGCGGAGGAATTTTTTCAGTATACGCACACTGGGGATCCGGTGGATGTCACATTTGGTGTGAAGGAACTGAAAGTAATCATTCCTTTTCTTGTTCTATATGAATGTTTGCCTTTCCGTATGATGTTAGTTTCTGGGAAATCAAAATATTTTGGAATGGGAGTAGTTAGACTTCGAGAGAGCAGGTTTCTATCGCACTGCAAGAATGGCATTGGCTATTCAATATCTGGACACACAAAGATACTGAATTGAAAGAAAGAGAGAAAAAGCATAAGCCATAAAGAATTTAGGTTCATTTCATACTGATGTGTTTGCAGACTCCATAAAAATATATTGAATGCAGAAGTTTCCAGTTTCATGCTGTGCTTTTTCTGATATGAAACATATTGACTTCATACCGATATGTTTCATGCAGGAAAATGAGCCTCTATCTTGATCGAATCAGTATAGTTCACCCCACACTCCAATTAGATGTGTTGTAATATATAAAGCTTTTGATTTGTACATCACCCTTTCTCTTCTGTATTCTTCTGAATTTGCATTTCATAAATAATCTAATTACTTATCCCTATTTTCTCCAAATTAGGCTTTTCTAGCCTTCTGTGAGGGGTGTGAAGTGAACATTCATATTTTTTTCGAAAAAGCTGGAGAGTGAGTTTGTATTTCATTACTTCAATCTTGTCTTCTGCCATGTTATTTCTCTAGTAACATATCCTCTGGATGGACAGACCTATCTTAATGGCACCAAGATTTGGATTTGATGATGCATCAGATTCAGACTTTGATGCCACCTTAGTTCTTGCAACTATGTTAGTATCACAACTGAATTCTGGAAGCAGTACAGAGCAACCATCAGTTCCTCCAGTGCCACAATTAGAACGTTCTAGGGCTGCTAATGCCTCACCAGTTTCTGACAATCCTTCTAATCACACCAAAATCTGGTCAGAGCTCTCAGGTATCTATTTATGCTCAATCTTTTGTTTTATCTAATAATGTCAATTTAGTTACTCATGTTAATCCTGCAACAGGTAGTGCTGCCAAGAGCTCTGATACTATTAGAGGTAAACAGGTTCAAGATGAAGGAAATCCAAGCTCTAGCATACCAAATGATCAACAGATGCCTAACGTGATAAATGTTCCAAGAGTACCTGCTGCCCAGGAAGATACACTGGATACGTATCCTGATATTTATGCCCTTTTCATCCATGATTATTTGAATTAATCTATTTAGTTTTAAGTCTCAGTCTTGATAAAATACTTTTCTACAAAGCTTAGTCACATTATGTAGCAGTGAGAGTTAAATGTAATTAACCTATATGCCATAATTAACTTGCTATGTGATTTTGCTATGTCTACAACCTGTATTCACACAATGAACATTGTGATAAGACTAGTAAAATTGAGACTCCTTTTCTCTATCTGATTTCTCCATGGTTAAAACAAGAAAAAGTCACAAGAAGCAAGTTGATTAGGAAAAAAACTCTAGATACACACCGAAATATATAATTGGTTTATTTTTAATATTTTGTAAGCTTTGATTCTCACTATAGTTCCAATAATAGTTTAAAAACAATTGTTTACTATAATAGAATTTAGGATAATAGAGTCCTTTCTTCTTTACTACAATAGCATTCTCTTGTCTTCATTTTGCATAGCCAAGTTCAATATCAGTTATGTCTGAAGAATCAGCCAATTCAAGTCATGGATCAAGATCATATCCTGATTCTTTGTGAGTTGTTGCATAATAGAGTTGCCTCTCGATAGGAATCTTCTCAAGCTGCCTTCACAACTCTGCCTTGGCCATTGCTGTACCAACCCCAGATCGATAGAACTCTGGAAACGTATTGTGAGGCTTGAGATCCTGTCTTGTTCTAGATTATGAGTCACCTTAACTCATGAATTATAGTCTTGATCCAATACTAGTTTTCAGAATCTGCTATACAATAATAATACTAGTATACTAGGTGGTGTATTGACTTGTCTCATTGTCTTATATTAGCCAAAAGATAATAATACAAACCGTTACCAGACCATGTGGTTAATATGGACCGTCCATACCATATGGTTAAATGCGGTCCTTGGTCAGGCAAGTAAAAACCGGTTAGTGTCTATCGTAAATTGATAATATTAGTTGAACGATTTTTCTCTTTTTTAAATTTTTTTTTGGTCAAAGGTATCATTGTTGCATAATCTATATTTAGTAGACCTCATCCAGTGTTTTAAAAAGGCACCCAGGTGCTCACGTAGGCGCTCGAGCGAGGCGAGGCTCAAGCACCTCGTATAGTTGCCGAGGGACATGCTTCAATGAAGTGTCGCTTGGGTACTCGCTCGAACCTAGGCATCAGGCTTCTTGGGTGAGCGCCTGGCCTGGGTTCGAGCAAGCGCCTATTTGAAGGCAAGCATTCGAACCGACTAAGCATAATAGTAAACTCCCCCCCTCCAATGTGTGACCCCCGATCCATAACCCTAAATACTTTGCTACCCTGACTCACCTTTGGTCCCGTCGTTGTTTTCGTGCACAATCACTATCTCCGCCGCCATTGCATAAGGCCAATGCTTCCTCTACCACCGACAAATGGTCCAAAAGTCTCGTTGGTGTAGCTTTCATGCGCAGTTCCCTTTGTTGCCATTGCTTTTGTGTATAATTCCTTCCACCGTTGAGGGATAGGATCGCAACTTCTTTCTCCACCGACAGAAACATCTGAAGCTTTCTTCACAGTCCACCCATGACGTTGTCGTTCGTAGCTCCCTCCATCGAGGGAATTTGCAAGTTTTGCTTATTGGTCCAAGAGCTAATTAGAGCCAAGAGGAGGGATCAACTTGTGATCAGAGAAGGAAAGCTGCAGCACGTACTATCATATCAGATCTAATTATAATAAATAAATATTATTCAAAAAATCAAAAAATGTTTCAATAGACTACTAGATATAATTCATAATTTAAGATTTATGTTTGTGTATTGGTAGCCTAATTATAGGAGTTACTGTAAGGCCGAGAGCAGTCTTGGAATTATTATCTAGTTGTGCTTTAATAACAATTTAACTTAGGGTAATTGTCTTCTTGTTCCCTCTTATTTTTTCTTGGGATGTGTTCTATCTCTCCTCAACTTGAGGTAGTACATGCTAGAAGCATACCTTAACAGTCTGGTATTAGAGCAAGAAATCATTGTTCTTGTGATCTTTTACAATGATATCAATGGCACAAGAGTCTTATATGAGCACCAACATGATAAAACTTTTCATTTTACATCTGAACAACTAATTAATTAAAGCTCTCAACAAAGTTTTGTATTTTGAGCATATGTGATATTTTAATATTTTTTTTGTAAAATGTTGTTCTTCATTTGGTTCTAAAGGGTATCATGCTCATTTATGATCCTCGGATATAATCTATCTTTTCACTCCAATTATTTTTTTTCTTGACTTTTGTATGCTTCGATTCTAACTCAAATTGGTATGAGATTTGATAAATAATCTAGATAAAGACTGTATGCAAGTATCAGACAGCATGCAAAATGCTAGTGCATGCCCTTCTTTGATGTAGTTGTACGGTTCTGCACACAGTTCATGCCACTCTAGCTGCACTGAACATACATATACAGTTCTATGATTGCTTTAAAATTCTAATAAACAAACCTTATACCTGTCTTAGTGACCTTCCTAAACATTCACAAGGTAGCTCAGTGTTTCATAAGTAATAGAACAGAATTAGAATAACATCAAAGATTTGTTGATTTTTGTTATGTGATAAAGATTGATAGAGACATCTAATTGCTTCATAGAAGAATAAACTGATATCCTGACTTTTAATGCTGCCTTTGTATCAAACTAAAGCTGGCAACTAATCCCAACGTAGAAGCACTGTAAAAACTGACGTAGACAAATATCTCAGATATCCTTGACCGTGAAGTCTATATTGTCACTTTAAATAAGAACCATGATTCACATAATAGAAGTAAGTGGGTTGATCAAATATCCAAATTAAGGTGGTTTTGTTTGATGTTATGATCATATGTAGATTTGCATACTGTCTTGTAACTCAAATACATATATTTTAGAACTCAATTTGCGAATTGCAATGGTAAGTACTGTTTTAGGAATTCAAGTTGGGATATTCAGAAAACATAGACTCGAACATACTTTCTTCATCAAATGTATTTCAGGCATGATGTGTTTGTTATAAATTAATATATCCCAGAAGCCTAAATGTTGCCCTTACTATATTGCTGCAGACAGCAGCCTATGGAAACAGATGACAGGGACAAAACTCAGGGTTTGATATCAGCATAATAATCTTTAGAAACTTGAGGCTCTTAAATCTGAATGACTCGTCTCTTTTCGTGTCTTCTTTTGCAGATAGGGCAGACATGCATGGGAATCCCTATTCACAGCATCATCCGAGTAATTGGGTGGGTGCAGTTGATGATGAGGACGATGACGACGATGAAGATCTATGCGTGCAGTCCACACCTCACTACTATGATTGACACTAAGAACTTCTCATCTATTCCGTGACATGCTCGATAAGAATGCCTATTCATCTTCAGTGTGCTTAGGTTAGGACATAGGAGTTTAGATATTTAAAGACATCATTTCTGCATGCTGTTCATTTCTGTGGATTTGCAGTTTTGAGAAGATTCAGAAATCTTGTTATTTTTCCTGAAAACCGAAAAATCTTGTTATGTCTAATTTTTAAACCTCGTTATGGAAATTTATTTTCATGTCATTGACCTTAAACCCTGTATGCTACTGACGAGCTTATGTTGTCCTTATGGTGTAGAGTTGAATGTGCCTTGCATTTGGATGTCTTTCATTTGCAAATATTGATAAGTTTAATGGTTGAAACTCTTTCACATATTTTAGGGTGTGTTTTTTGTTGAATTTAACACGTTTTCAAGTAGATTCTTTAATTGTGTATAATTTAAATAATTGAGCCAAAGAAGTTAAAAATGAGACTTCGAATCTATCCGAAGGTTGATTTGTCATAATCCATCCCCCTCTCAGAAGCCAGGCATAGAAATAAATATTGAAACCAAAGTCCAGTTTTGGCTCGGCAGAAAGAGACGGACAGACAAAAAGGGTCCCAGGAAGCATGAAGGAACGTGAGGTGGGGCGGCCTTCGACGAAACAATTGTCTCTTCTCGAACACTCGATTAGTGAAAGATCAAGCAATAATGCATTAATTTTTAGCAATGGAGAATTTGGTTGGTGTTAAAGAAGGCATGTGATCTTTGTGGACACCTTCGGCCCAGTACACTTAATTCCAGGCTTCCTTATCCTATCGTGGTGCTTCGTGAAACAATCGAGTAAACACAACGCGGTTCTATTCCCTCCTCACATTCCCGGCTCTTCGTATAAAAATCTTATCGACAGGAAGCCTGCTGAAGCCTGACGAAGAAGAGAGAGATGAGGAAGGAGAGCTTGGCCTTGTTGGCGACCCTCGTGCTGCTGCTGCCAACCACCGAATCCAAACTCAGCAGGGATGACTTCCCTCCGGGCTTCATCTTTGGAGCAGGAACTTCGGCTTACCAGGTCACTCACTCTCGTCGATGCCATGTTTGCTGCTTGATTACAAGCGACAATGTTCACTAGCTAGACTTAGCTGACACAAAAGAGAGAATTCACGGGATCCTTGTGCTCTTTACACGATACATATATCTATGTGCAGGTGGAGGGTGCTGCTGCCGAGGATGGTAGGACTCCAAGTATATGGGATACGTATACTCGTGCAGGTGAGAGAACAAGCTATTCGTCCTGTCAATCTCATTGTTGATGTGACCTGTAGATTCTTCCTCTGAGTGACAGGGGGAATGCTGGACAATAGCACAGGAGATGTGGCTTCCGATCAATACCACAAATATAAGGTTTGTCCATATCCCTCCTCTCTACCTCATTATTCCTTCGTTCAACACAAGTATATATATATTTATATATATATATACACGCACACACACACTTAATGCCCTCTTCAATTATTGGAAGTCCCATTACAAGTATAAACTGCTACAGGCTTTTAGAAAATGATGGGTTCATCGGTAAACACTGTCAATATGTAGAAAACACATGGAAAAAATATCTGACCGACTCTCGATCAAGGATTTCCAATACCAAAGCTATTTAACCAACCTACGATCTCATATTATGGCCGTACAATGATCGAGGATTTCCAAACTCTTATACCATCTAGCAAACCGATGATACAGGAAGACGTGAAGCTAATGGTTGATACAGGACTCGACTCCTACAGATTCTCCATCTCTTGGTCGAGGCTTCTACCGAGTATGACACATCTAACTTCTTGAGATTCCAAAACCGAATGCGAGATTTAGATTCCTATGTGTCATCATATTTTGTTCCTTATTAGATGGAAGAGGAGCCATTAATCCCAAAGGCTTGGCTTACTACAACAATCTCATCGATGAGCTACTGAGATATGGTGATCACATCTCCTGAATGAAGTATGCTTGTAGTTTGTTCTCAATGAAACATTGATAATGTCAAATTCTTGCTTATCTTCTTGTTTTGTTTTTTTATGACACAGGAATAACGCCACATGTGACAATCTATCATTATGATCTTCCGCAAGTACTTGAAGACGAGTATGAAGGATGGCTGAGCCATAAAATTGTGTAAGCCACCATCCTTTCTCTTTTGTTCACATCGATGCCAAACGTATTGATTTTTTTATAGAACTTTAAGGAATATATATATATATATACTAAAAGTAACGAGAATTACTTCCAAAGAACACATGTTTCAATTAGCCAAAAAGATAAAATAGAATTTTTTTTGGAATAAGAAAGGTATAAATCATAGCCCAACAAACCTCCTCATCCTCATCTATGCACTAAAAAATCAATTACTCATTTGTTTATGTTATTCAAAATTCATATCTTTTGTCACATCTAATCCTAATTATGTGATGCTTATTAGGGCTGTGCATGAATCTGGATAACAATCTAAATATAAACATAATATAATGTGTGGGATAAATTAACCCTCCAATTAACTTCTATACTATTTCTCATCTATTTTTTTTTAACTCCATCATTTAATATAAGTTTATCATTTATATTCATTGGAGTATTCCTAAAGTTACAAGTTGTCATATAAGATATTTTTAACAAATCCTTAGTATATTGGTTTTGTCACAAAAAAATTTATTTGCATATTGAATGATTTTAATTCCAAGAAAATAATGTAAAAGCCCCAAACCAATCATTTCAAATTCTGACATCATATTTTTCTTAAATTCAGTAAACATATCTTCCACGTACAAACAGAAAATATAAATTTTAGGGCCTAAAAGCTTTTATATTTAAAGTTGGCTTACTTAATTTTTTTTTTTTAATTACATCGAAGAAAGTACTTATCAATTCTATTATACCATGCTTTTGGTACTTGTTTTAAACCATATAGTATTTTATCCAATTTGTACACTTTATCTTCTTAGCCTTTACTTTCAAATTCTTCCTATTGCTTTACATTTAAGAATGTTGATTTAATATCAAATTGATAAACCTATTATTTTTTTTTGACTGCCAATGCTAATACTATTATAATTGTATCAATTCTAACAACAAGAGAAATTTTTTATAAAAAGTTGATACCTAAAATTTGAGCATACCCTTTGGCAATTAAACGGACTTTATGTTTTTATAGTAAGCTATCAGTATTAAATTTTGACTTGTACACCCATTTGAGTCTAATTATTATTTTTTCTTGAGGGTAAATCTACACCATTCTTCTTTCTTAGTTAAAATTTTAAAATAACTAGATTGGAAAGCAAAATATGCAAAATCACTAGACTGATATATTTGTGAAAGATTATAAAATTTTCTTTAGAGGTGTTTCTGTATCACTCCAATCACTTAAATTAGAATCATTCAAAATAATATTGATTCATCAATAATAGTAATAGTGAATACATGTAAAGAGAAATCTAAGAACAATAAAGAAAATATTTTATTTTTTATTATCTTCATAATTACTATCATTTTTTTTAGTTTTCTTATCATAAATCAAATATTTTTCATCATAAAAAATAATACAATATCGTTTTCTCAACAATTGCTCTACACTAGTGAGATTTTATTTTAAACTAAGAATAAATATTACATCATTAATAATTCTTGTATCAAATTTGGTATTCAAAATAATTGTTCATTTCCCTTCCACTTGATCCTTGCTATCATTTTCCATCTACAATGTAGATCTGATCGAGGCATCAAACATTTGAAATAAACTTTTGTCCATTGATTATTGCATTCATTATTTAAAAATCAAATAGTTCTAGAATATTCTTCATTAGATATCATAAAAAATATTTTTTAAATATTTTTTAATATTATTTTCTATAATAATTAAAAATATTTTTGTTCCAACAATCTTTTTCACTCACTCTCGTCGATGCCATGTTTGCTGCTTGATTACAAGCGACAATGTTCACTAGCTAGACTTAGCTGAGACAAAAGAGAGAATTCACGGGATCCTTGTGCTCTTTACACGATACATATATCTATGTGCAGGTGGAGGGTGCTGCTGCCGAGGATGGTAGGACTCCAAGTATATGGGATACGTATACTCGTGCAGGTGAGAGAACAAGCTATTCGTCCTGTCAATCTCATTGTTGATGTGACCTGTAGATTCTTCCTCTGAGTGACAGGGGGAATGCTGGACAATAGCACAGGAGATGTGGCTTCTAAAAATATTAAAGGATTTTTTTATTACTTTCATTAGAGTTCCTATAACTTTCATTTGATCAGCTTAGTCCCCTGTCTCAAGCACTAGATTATCTATGACTTTTACCATTCTGACTTCTTCCTTAAGATCTAGTTTTTAAATTTTTCTTTTGATCTATCTTCATTTGAATATTCTGAAGTTTTATCAGAAGATCTATTTATGATAATATACTTGTATTTGTCCATATCCCTCCTCTCTACCTCATTATTCCTTCGTTCAACACAAGTATATATATATTTATATATATATATACACACACACACACACTTAATGCCCTCTTCAATTATTGGAAGTCCCATTACAAGTATAAACTGCTACAGGCTTTTAGAAAATGATGGGTTCATCGGTAAACACTGTCAATATGTAGAAAACACATGGAAAAAAATATCTGACCTACTCTCGATCAAGGATTTCCAATACCAAAGCTATTTAACCAACCTACGATCTCATATTATGGCCGTACAATGATCGAGGATTTCCAAACTCTTATACCATCTAGCAAACCGATGATACAGGAAGACGTGAAGCTAATGGTTGATACAGGACTCGACTCCTACAGATTCTCCATCTCTTGGTCGAGGCTTCTACCGAGTATGACACATCTAACTTCTTGAGATTCCAAAACCGAATGCGAGATTTAGATTCCTATGTGTCATCATATTTTGTTCCTTATTAGATGGAAGAGGAGCCATTAATCCCAAAGGCTTGGCTTACTACAACAATCTCATCGATGAGCTACTGAGATATGGTGATCACATCTCCTGAATGAAGTATGCTTGTAGTTTGTTCTCAATGAAACATTGATAATGTCAAATTCTTGCTTATCTTCTTGTTTTGTTTTTTTATGACACAGGAATAACGCCACATGTGACAATCTATCATTATGATCTTCCACAAGTACTTGAAGATGAGTATGAAGGATGGCTGAGCCATAAAATTGTGTAAGCCACCATCCTTTCTCTTTTGTTCACATCGATGCCAAACGTATTGATTTTTTTATAGAACTTTAAGGAATATATATATATATATATACTAAAAGTAACGAGAATTACTTCCAAAGAACACATGTTTCAATTAGCCAAAAAGATAAAATAGAATTTTTTTTGGAATAAGAAAGGTATAAATCATAGCCCAACAAACCTCCTCATCCTCATCTATGCACTAAAAAATCAATTACTCATTTGTTTATGTTATTCAAAATTCATATCTTTTGTCACATCTAATCCTAATTATGTGATGCTTATTAGGGCTGTGCATGAAATTGGTGATAGATTCGGAATCTTTTATCATAAGAGTTTTTGAATTCATATCAAAAAATTGAAGTTTATCTCTGGACACACTTTTTAATATTTTTTATGCTTTTGTTGAAGTTGATGCCGACATGATTTAGAAAAATAGGAACTTATTCATTGCTTGTTGTAGCATATAGAGAGCTCTTGTTTATATATATATATATGTTATTTATTTGATCTTTTTTAATCTTCAATAATATTAGGATCGTGCAAATCATATTCAACAAAAACTATTTGGTCGAGGCTTCTACCGAGTATGACACATCTAACTTCTTGAGATTCCAAAACCGAATGCGAGATTTAGATTCCTATGTGTCATCATATTTTGTTCCTTATTAGATGGAAGAGGAGCCATTAATCCCAAAGGCTTGGCTTACTACAACAATCTCATCGATGAGCTACTGAGATATGGTGATCACATCTCCTGAATGAAGTATGCTTGTAGTTTGTTCTCAATGAAACATTGATAATGTCAAATTCTTGCTTATCTTCTTGTTTTGTTTTTTTATGACACAGGAATAACGCCACATGTGACAATCTATCATTATGATCTTCCGCAAGTACTTGAAGACGAGTATGAAGGATGGCTGAGCCATAAAATTGTGTAAGCCACCATCCTTTCTCTTTTGTTCACATCGATGCCAAACGTATTGATTTTTTTATAGAACTTTAAGGAATATATATATATATATATACTAAAAGTAACGAGAATTACTTCCAAAGAACACATGTTTCAATTAGCCAAAAAGATAAAATAGAATTTTTTTTGGAATAAGAAAGGTATAAATCATAGCCCAACAAACCTCCTCATCCAAATTTCATAATCGAGATAAATAGAGTTCTCATTTTAAAAACCTAAAATTAATAATTTTCATGGTTGAAAATAGAAAGAATTTGATTAGAAACTCTTACACCTATCATCTTCTTCTTTTTTTTTCTTTCTGAATTTACTGGTCTCTCCTTTGTTTTTAATCGATATATTCCTATTGGTCTTCTTCGAATATACCACGCTTATTGACTTTTTATAAAACTTTAAGAAAAAAATGAAGAAAAATAATAAAAAGGATGAGGAGTACTTTAATATTTAGTGTCTCGACTCATCCAAGAACATATATTTATATTAGCCTAAAGAATAAAATATAATTTGTTAAACAAGAAAGAAATGCCCAACCATTCCTTTATCGAGCTTAATCTAAATTTTCTTTTGTCGTATATGATCCTAACTATTTAAATTAATTTTATAAAAACTTGCTTGCATGATTCAAGCAATCCGAGACTAATTAGTCTTTGGATATGCAACTCAGGGAGGACTTCACAGCATTTGCCGATGTCTGCTTCAGAGAATTCGGCGATAGGGTGTCTCGGTGGACCACCATCGCCGAACCTAACGTAATAGCGATAGGGTCATTCGACACTGCAGTATTTCCACCTAGCCGGTGTTCTAATCCTTTCGGCTTATTCAATTGCACCGTCGGTGACTCCACCACCGAGCCATATACTGCAGCTCACAACTTGTTATTGGCGCATGCATCTGTTGTCTCATTGTACAGAACAAAGTATCAAGTGAGTTAGTTCACCTTTTCTTTTCCAGGATCATCTTCTTTTCATCTTCCATATTACACAACGCAATCTATGGGGGGGGGTTTCATCCTTCGACTTAGCAATCCACTCACTGAAATGCTTGTCAAATATTATAGATCAGTATGGAGACTTATGCTAGCTTCTTGCGTAGGCCAAACAAAATGGGAGGATAGGCTTGAATGTGTACTCCATGTGGTGTTATCCATGGACAAACTCAACATTAGACTTGCAAGCAACCCAAAGATTATTGGACTTCTACGTAGGCTGGTAAGTGCAGCTCACAATCAAACTACGTGTTCACAGGAATCATATGCTAGCTGATTTTTTGTTCGATATTAGGATCATAAATCCCCTGGTTTTTGGCGACTACCCAAAGGTCATGAAGAAGATTGTCCGCTCGAGGCTCCCTTCCTTCACGGAGGAGCAATCGGAGCAACTAAAGGGTTCATTCGACTTCATCGGCCTGAATCATTATTCATCGATCTGGGTCAAGGACAACTCCAATGCCTCCGAGACCGCACCTCGTGATTTCAACGCAGATCTCTTTGCCAAATTCGCATGTTAGTCCTCTTCTTCCTTTAGTTCTAAAGCAGTTCGTCGATCGCTCTCCTAATGGATCGTTGCCACCTTCATGCATGCAGTTTCAAAGAACGATACACCGGGCAGTCAGGTAAACCGAAACCACTTCTTTTACCATGATCAAGCTTGAGTTGACTAATGTATGTGTGTGTGTGTGTGCGTGGTATCTGAGCCAGTTCGTCCCTACTGACATACCCTTCGATCCTGCTGGCCTGCAACATCTGTTGGAGCACATCAGAGACGCATATGGAAATCCTCCGATTTATATCGAAGAAAATGGTCACTGCTGCTTCGCTTCAACACTCGAACTGCATTATCACACGGTGTGAAATGTTTGAACGTTGATGCATGCAGGTTATGGACTTGGATTAAATGACACAATCTCCGACGTCGAGAGGGCGAACTACTTGAGTGGTTACATTGGCAGCACGCTCGATGGTATTAGGTATTGTTCCCAATCATCCACTTCGTATGCGTAAGAGTAAGCAAGCGAGACATACCTTCATAAATCTCTCTCATCCTCCTGTAGGAAGGGAGCCAATGTGAAGGGATACTACGTGTGGTCATTTCTAGATGTCTTCGAGTTCTTGTCTGGGTTTCAGTCACCATTCGGACTATACCATGTGGATTTCAAAGATGAAAACCGCAGAAGACAACCGAAGCTCTCTGCACTTTGGTACTCCGACTTCCTCAAGAAGAAGACTAGCACGAATATAAACAGGATGGGACTGCGCCAAAGATCTCACTCTCAACGGTGACTCATGTGATGGTTATCCTGTTGCTTTGGATAAAGAGTGAAGTTGCATCATGGTTTCCTACAATGTTCTCTCTTCGTCTTCGTCTTCGTCTTCGTCTCATCTCCTCACATCTTCATTCGCTTACTATATATGCTGCTTCGTGTCATCCTCACTATTGTTACTTCTTCTTATTCATTTCGGTATATCAGTGTTGAAACTTTGAATATGATACCAAATGGACTTGTTGAAGTAGAATCATTGAGTGACACTTTGATGACTAAGCTAAGAAACCATATTTTGACTTTTGAAAATATTTAAGTCATAGACGACTATGTTGGATTAGCTATTTATTTTATATTATTGAGTAATTTATGTTGGATAAAAATTTAGTTGATGTTTTTTTTTCTTTTTTAAGGTTTTGTTTTCATTCATAATTAAAATTATTATTTTTATAAATTTTAATATTTTTTAGAATTTTAAAAGCAGGAATATGAATTGGGGAGGGAAACTTAGTGAAAAGATTGTGATTTCGACCATTTGTTGCGGCTTGCATTTGATTCGAGACGCTGCAAACGAAGCCCTCCTCCTCGTATGATTCGGTTCCAAGGAGATGAGACATGGGAGTCTGCATCTCAACTATGCACAGCTGAGTTCTCTCCTCTCCCTCTGTGGTCGGGATGCCAAGTGTCGTCTCGGCTCATCGCTTCATGCTGCTATCATCAAAAATGTCGACCAGTTTAGCTTCGACGGCTGCAGCAATCATCGCGACGTCATGGTTGTGTGGAATGCGCTGATCTCCATGTACTCCAAATGCGGCCAGCTGCTTGATGCAACGAAGGCGTTTGATCAAATGCGGTACAGAGACTCGATTTCTTGGAATTCGGTCATCTCAGGCTGTTTGATTAGGAATGATTGGGAACGAGGGTTCTGGTACTTCAGGGATATGCGGCGCTCTGCGATCGGGAGTTGCGACCATGCGACCTTCACGACTGTTTTGTCGATATATGTGCAAATGGAACTCCTTCTTGGGATCACAATGGTGCATGCTTTGACGATTCGTAGTGGTTACGAGCAGGCGACTTCAGTAGGGAATGCTCTCATAAGTGCGTACTTCAAACATAAGTGCTCGAATTCAGCACAAAAGGTGTTTGACGGAATGCTGGAGAGAAATGTCATAACATGGACCGCTATGATTTCTGGACTCGCTCAAAGCCTAATGTGCAAGGAGAGCCTGGTGCTGTTTCAACATATGCGTCGTGTTGAACAAGCTAATTCTTTGACATACTCAAGTTCACTACTTGCATGCTCTGGGTTGGTTGCCCTTCATGAAGGACAGCAGATTCATGGGCTCATAGTGAAGTCTGGGTTTCTCACGGACCTGTGTGTTGAGAGCGCTCTAATGGATTTGTACGCAAAATGTGGCATGATGGAAGTTGCACTTCAGCTCTTTCAGGCTTGTAAACATCCTGACGATGTCTGCCTCACGTTGATTTTAGTTGGTTTGTCACAAAATGGATTGGAGGAAAAAGCATTTAAGCTTTTTGCTGAGATAGTTGGGTCCGGGATGGAGATGGACGCAAACATGTTCTCAGCTGTGTTGGGTGCATTTGGTCCCTCTGCACCCTTCTCTCTAGGCAAGCAAATACACTCGTTGGCCATTAAGACGTCTTTGGGATCGAATGTTTTTGTTTCCAATGGGCTGATCAACATGTATGCCAAATGTGGCGAATTGCAGGACTCCTCCAAAATTTTTAAACAAATGGAGATTAAGAATTCAGTGTCGTGGAATTCGATTATAGCAGCCTTTGCCTGTCATGGTCATGGTTCAGAAGCACTTCGGCTATACAAGCATATGAAAGCAGAAGGCATGGAGCCGACGGATGTCACGTTCTTATCCTTGATTCATGCATGCAGTCATGTTGGTTCTATCGAGAAAGGTATGGGCTTCTTAAAGTCGATGTCCTTGGATCATGGAATCATGCCAAGGATGGAACATTATGCCTGTGTCGTGGACATGCTGGGTCGAGCCGGACTTTTGGATGATGCCAAGAGGTTCATAGAAGATCTACCTTTGAATCCTAATGCTCATCTTTGGCAGGCACTGCTTGGTGCTTCTAGCGTTCATGGAAATCTGGAAATGGGAAGATATGCAGCAGAGCAATTGCTTCTCATTGCACCAGAATGCTCCGCTGCTTATGTGCTGTTGGCAAATATATATTCATCCGATGGGAGATGGGAAGAACGAGCTAGAATTTTGAAGATGATGAAGGAGATGGGGGTGAAGAAGGATACAGGATCAAGTTGGATTGAGGTTGAGAAGGAGGTTCACATTTTTGTTGTGGAAGATAGGGTTCATCCCCAAGCTGGGCTCATCTATGAGGTATTGAACGAGTTGGTTGCACTCATTAGAGATCAGGAGCATGTGCTGCATAAAAGGTCTCAGCTATATGGCATCAAAATGTAGGAAGGTAGTTTGTTATTCTGGGAGATTTTTTAAGTGTAACTTGGAGATGTAACCTATAGCTATCACATCCTTGGAGAAGGGCAAAAACTATGGTATCCTGAGATACTTGGCCATCAAAATACATGCCAGAGAAACAATAAGATTATAGAAGTGCTATCTCTACAGATTGGGTTAGATGGAATCTCGAAACAGATTGTCTTGGACAGGATATTGAGGTGGCAGATTATATTGGATGAGAGAACTCATTTGTTCAGTCAAGTCTCAAACTCCAGATTTGATACTCGACTTTTGCCAATGATCTACATCTCCATAAGAGTTACGACTCCAGTATTCTTGTGAAGTCTTTTGAAGTTTTCTGTGATTCATCAGGGTTACCTGCAAAGTTTGAGAAAAGCAACTCTTTCTGTGCTCGAAGCGGAAAACTGGTGGAAAATTAGTAGAGAAAAAATAATTGCAGAAGCGAGAAGAGTGCCATTAATCTCCCTGATTTTGGTACTGCAGGCCGCAAAAGTTAGTAGAGAAAAATTATTGCAGAAGTGAGAAATTGGGTTGGAAGTGCTCTCTTTTTTGCTGACACACTCCCAACTGACGAAGTCACCGTTAAACACTTAAGGCGAGAAGCGGATTCGGCATTGGAAAACTGGTGGAGTGGAATACAAAGGGTGGGCCCCAGTGGACGAGGCTCGAACATTTTTTTGCAGTTGAATGGAATAGATCTGTTGTCTTATAACTTAAAAGCTGTTTAAAGTCATTGTGGTACATCTTTAGAAAAGCAGCATCACTTCAGGTTTAAGTGGATTCATGATATGCATATCAGAGAACTCCAAGTCCCAAGTTATCCACATGTGGTCTCAGAAGTCAGAACAATATGAAGGATGAAGGAGGTTTAGCTGAAGCACCGGAAATGTAAGGGGAGAATTTCTGGCATGATTGCTGGATGGAAGATGAGGCAATTATACTGAAAAATGATCATTCTGTTGTTGCAGAAGCTTAGATGATTCGGCACGCTAAAATTGCTAATTGGATTGTTAGTTGCAAATCGTACTTGTCTTTTGCCATGTCTACAAATTCAAAAACGCCTATCATCAAAACTGAAGCTGTTGGGAAGATTTGGGTGTCACAGGAATTGTCTGAAGCAAGCGCTGGTTCTATGGTTGGCAGTAGAGGCTCGATGGAGTTCTTGTTCCATTTTGACATTAGAAAGCTGACGTGTAGCTTTTTTCCATTGCAGATGTAAACCTTGGAAGGAAGCAGTTGAGGCGATTCTATGATTCAGATCAGTTGATTCTCTGGTACAAGACAAAAAACAGAACCCTAAGCAGAAGTAGAAACTGTTTTAGCAGCCGTTGTTTGTATGACTGGTGACAAAGAAATCGTAGATTATCTTCAGAAGAGAGCGAGCTCAAGAGTAATGGCGTGATGCATCAAGTAATCTACTACAGCCTATGTTTGTTTAATCTTGTAAATCCACAAATTTCATTTCATACTTTTGCTCTATTGGGCTGTTGGGGAAATTGATCTATAACATTTTTTTTTCATTTCATTTGATAGTTCAGACTGCATCGTCGCACTTGTAAACAGTCCAAAACATGCCTTTTTTAACCACCAGTGAGAGCATTGAACAGGCAAATGAAAATGGACAAGCAAATGACGTGGGTAGTGACACTTTCCTACCACCCGATTGTTTGATCTAAAATGCTGAGACGGCTGATATTAGCATCACTATCCTACTACCCGATTGTTCTCAAGTGCCGAGATGGTGGTTGACATTTCATGCTTTAGCACGCAACCAGTTCTCGAGCTCATTACATAAATTTATGCATTATGTTAGAAACAATAATATTACTTGTCAAAAAAGACTGGGCATGGAGCAATTGAACAGCGGTTGGGAATTAAAAGCTCAAACACAAGCCAACACAGTCGAATACATGCTTAGAATATCTTTAAAGTAGGGTCTGCATCGTAATCAAGTCATCCCTCCAGATTCATGGTATAAGGTTTACATATAACATCATTAGACGAGAAATTGATAGAAAGTGGACAAACTTCAGCAGATGCACGAATGCAGTCTTCCTTTGTCTTCAAGTTAGGCATCAGTCAGTTTTTACCATAAGCAGAACCAAACAAGTGATACTGAATCACATTGAACGGTATTCTCTAATTTGAATCCGTTAAACTTAGTCGAGCTCCTCTGTAACTTCTCCAGCTGCAGAAGAAAGAAAGCTTGTATCAGCATAGTCATTTAGTTAAAAATAACTTTAAAAAGTTCGATATTGAATGGTTCTAATCACTTACTCTGGAGGTCTACAGCTAAATTTGCTTGTACATCAGCATCAGAATTGAGCTCCTTCAACAAACAAGAACATATATATATGCTTAATGGCTGGTGGTTAATGATCAGAAAATAAACAAATATTAACCATAAGAATGCGAGTGTGAGGTTGGTGACTAGACTAAAAAACTCGATTCTGTTGAGGCAACAAAAAAAATAAATGCCATCTCCTTGAAAACTAGTCAGTAACAAGCAAGTTGTAATATGTAAAATGATGGCCTTCCCTCACAGCTTAACCACACCAAAGTTCCTTTTAGCCCTTTCACCAATTCCCAGACATTATTTCTGCAACCAAATGATTGAATTTGCATCTCACAAGAAAGACAATTAGAACAGACCCTATCATTTTACATGCAATGTCAAATTTCACAGAAGCACAAAGGGAAAAATGATTTTAAAAAAAAAACAACCTTATGATAAGAACCACACGTCTAGCATATCAAGCATCGACACAAAAAAAGGCAGTCTAATGAACGAAGCTCCTAGCAATGCGGGCTCTAGGAAGGGTTAATGTAAGTAATATTACAATTAATTAGAACAGAACTTATCAAGAAATGAAGAACTTCTAAATGCTATGTTAAATTTCACAGAAGCACAAATGATGTGAAGAACAGAATGAAAAAAAGAAAAGAAACCAAACCAGCCTTCCAAAAAGAACCACGAAAACAGTAGTCCAGTGAATAAAGCTCCCACCAATGCAGGGCTCTAGAAAGGGTCAATATAAGCAGTCTTACTCATAGCAGCAGACTTTCACGTACTAGTATCAACATAACTAACTTGCATAACCTTTATCATGTTGGACCTAACTGCTACTCGATTTGTTCTACTTTCTGATCTGCCATCATACATGTTTCAGAGAATTTCCAATCTTGAGAAGGAATTTAGATTGAAACATATTCCTTAGACTGTTATATCTAATAAGAACATGCTAAAACTAAAAATAGACAAGTGTGGAAACAACTTTTACCCTTTTAACATGGTTGACATGGAATGACAAAAATGAATCCTTGAGTTCCTTAACCTCTTGACACAAGGCAGCCAAAGTTGCATTCTTGGTTAGCCAGTGGTCTTCTATCTGATTTTCCAGAAAGCAATACAGCATTGTGTATAAAAAACATGAGAGAACATAAATTGGCTCTTACAAAACCGTCAAGCTCAAAAGCAACATAAATTGGCTCTTACATTACCATGTGTAAAAGCAACATGGTAATGTAAGAACATAAATTGGCTCTTACATTACTGAACTAGACTACTTTTGTACTATATAATTCAATATACAGTCAAAAAAAGAACAGAGGTCAATATCAAAGAGCATAATTACACTCCAGTGGGTTCTTCCAATTGCCGATGAACTTTGATGTGTTCCTCCTTGGTATATGGGATCAATCAGTCAAATAAGTTCTTTACGTGCCAAATGACATTTGAGTCTCATGGCAGCACATTCTTTGCCTGTGTCAATAAGTTCCTATGCAAATTCTTGGAATTTGGTCATAGGTTGCAAGGTGTCCATACAAGTTGCATCATTCCCCAGTATCCCAGAAGTCATGCAAAACCATATTCCTTGAAAAGCTTCAATGATGATTGTGACAAAGATGACGTCATATGTACTTCGAGACAATGACCAATAATAGCACCTCTCTTATGACTTATTCTATCTAATCTACCAGACTGACAAAGCAGCACAAAGATTCTATAAACAAAAATAGGAGAATAAGTGGTGGTTGACCTTACACAAAGGGATATCTGAAATAAACTGAAGAGTGAAATCTCAGAGAAATAGAACAGATAATTGATAAGTGACAAAACTAGTTTTTATTTGCTAGCTATTCTAGTAAAATGAGTTCTGCCTTGCCAATCAACTTGCAAGTTGCCACTAACAGGAAACTTTTGATTGGAACTTCAGTTTGTTTCAAAACTCTCAAAAATTACCTGTCCCTGATGGCCAAAATAAGTTATTAAATTAATGTTCTCTTGGGCATCCTAGATAAGCAATGAGAAGTAATTAAACCTCATAAAGATCAGGATATCCACATGTGCATCAAAAATAGAAACGCTATATAAAGTATCTGATGGATACTGAACAGTGTGATGTTACTGAACAGTGTCAATTCATTTTGGCACTGATCTCATCTAAATTCAAGTTGTGCTCTATAGCTAAACTCTAAATTGACAAAAAGAAACCATAGAATTTATCATGACTTGAAGCTTTTGTTGGAATTTGTCATTGTTTTCTTAATACTACTCCATTGTCAACATGAATGAGAATTATGAGACAGAAGGGCATCAAAGGCATACATTTAAGGAAACACTTCAAGGGCAAAGGCTGAGGCGACTAGGAACATGTACCCCAATCCTTGGGTTGGTAAAGGCCCTTATCTTGGTTTCCTAAAGACCACACAGTGTGATAAAAAAATTATTCATCACATTGGTAGCATTTAAACCACCAAATTCCAAGATGAAGAAAGTTAACTTAAACCTACTATGTTGGGACATGTTTGTGAAATTCCAATAAATTAATAAAGTATCTGATGGATGTTTTGCAAGATACCCTCATAAAAAATGTCTAGTTGTCTAATTGTCTCCTCAAAATATCAAATTATTTCAAAATTGTCATAAAATTGGAGCCTCCACGCCCTTTTGGTTAACAGATTTTGTGAGAACATTAAAAAATGTTGCTTCCCTGTGAAACTACAGATGTGTGCATTAATACCCCCACAATAGATATGCCCAATGTCTGCACATATAAGGATAAAGGGCATAGCATGAGAAATTAAGACGTTGTTTCATTAGCAATTTACCCAAGGAAACCAGGGTCAATGTGATCTTCGCTGCAATGGCATTCATGTAATGAAGGAAATATGCAGTTAGACAATTATAAAGGAGTTTATACACAATATACCTAATATTTCATCTTTTTGTATAATGATATGATTTTGTATTTCTAATTTTCAATTTTACATTATCTTTTAATTGGAATAATAATTTGAATTTGTGACAGTTATCTAAACTCTAGAATGTTAAAATTATAGCAAATTTGTTGACATAACATATTTTATTCAACCCTATCAAGTATGCTTCATGATAATAACCACTTTTTGTAATGTTTTTAAAAGCTTCCTAAATCCAAATATGCCTTCTTTTAGTAAAACTATTATACTCATGTCTTATCTTCTCGTGCCTCCTTTTGCGTCTAATTCCATTTACTATAGTGTTATTAATTTTCACTTTAATGCCACAATTGTACTTTTTTTTAAAAAAACATACAACCTCGTACCATTGGGCATTTGGTTCACTGCAACTTCACATGCCTACAAATATCATTGTAAAACATTTATTTATTGATGCAATTACAGTTGTGACTAGTGCCTAGAAGTGAAATTCAATTAATTGGTTGTCTATAAGTAGAACTGCATGGTAATCTTCCAAACTAGGTGGTGAGGTTGCCTATCACAACCAGGCTAAATGAGATATTAATTTATTAAATTATTAGGCTTGAACCACTAGCTTAAAGTGTTTAAGCTTATGTTAATGATAGTACGACTTGATCATTATAGGCTAACTTCAATTTTCTCTAAGTTTTCAATATGGGTATATATAGGATGTTAAATCCCTCATTTAATGGTTTTACATCCTCATCAAGGAAAACATAATCCAAAATCAAACCCTTAATGTGGGGCACATGAGACCTAGCCTAGTGGTAAACCCAAATTATGATATGCCCTCTAGCTCTATCTAGATCTATCCACGGATAGTCCTTATCTGCTTGACTCCCTCGTGCTCAATACCATTTGTCACATCTCAGCTCAATCAATAGGATAACCAACACATCACTTTATTAGATATAAATTACTTGCCCAAAATACTAAGGCCCAAGTTGATGATAGTATATAAATCTAGTCTTTATAAGCCAATTCGAGTATTACTTCCAATATAGACTAAACTTGATGGTGTTATATTTTACCTCATGTTATCTCAAAACTTTATTTTGCTACAAATTAAACATTTCTGTTTTCTAATCAATTGAAGAAAATTTTGATGATCCATCTAATCATAAAAAAATGCATTCAACTTGTCAGTAATTAAATAAAAGCCAACGATAAAATCAACTATCACATTACATTTTGAACCATCAAATAGAATTTTATAATTGTGCTAAAAGGCAAGAATGCTCAGAATCATTATTAAATTGTCGCAACAGCTAAATCATGTACTAGCCATGGTGGTTGCCAAGAACATTCTAGAAATTAGATAACAAGTGATCGCAAAATTCCATTTAAGTCTTAGTTTAATCTAACACAATGGTTGCAGAGAACATCAAGAGTCTATTGTTGCTTAAGTTGGCATGAATGTGGTTCCATATAAAAGACATACCATGCGATAGCTTTCTGAAAAACTTTTGCCCACATATGGACATATTAATAAAGGAATCTTACCACCAGCTTTTTGCATGACTATTACTCCATCCAAGACAAATCAATTCTGGGGCTTCTATGAGAGTATACACAAACAAACAAATGTGTAACCAAACATAAATAAAAGCTCACACCTTTATTTATTCAAGATGCAAAAATCATCAGTAAAAATAAAGTCACCATGTGACATAATTTGCAGGAGAAAAGAGAGAAAGATGGGGTGAGAGATAAGGGACAAGTTGAGGGCTCACACAAAAGTGAAGGGAAAGGAAGGAGATGGAATGAAAAAATGCAGAGGAAGGGGTCAAGCTGAAGAAAAGATAAACTGGTGAGGGGGATAAACTGGTGAGGAAGAAGGTAGAAGTAGAAGCAAAGGAGCTTATTGGCAAATCGGGATCGGGCATTGTTAATGAGGGATTGGGTGATTGTCATGAATGGGAATTAGTTTCGGTTGTGAATAAGAGGAGTCCAGATGTCCAGCAAACAATGAGAAAATAAATTTGATCCCTTTTATATACTTACAGCAAGGATTCTTCTTACCTGTAAGCATCCTCATGGACACAAATGAGAGTGGAATTTCGTTCCTTCCTATACTTACAGGTGGGGTTTACTTACCTGAAAAGACACTCGTTGTGATTGGTTTTGCAGGAGGCAGGTCTTAAAGTTGCATATACATTTGCAAACAATAGACCATTTGTAGGCATCCAAACTCCTGCAACTAGGCAATTTGCTGCAAGTATGTAAGTTGCAAGCCACAAAATAACCCCTTAAATTTTAACACTTAATATGAGGTTCATACAATTTGTCTTTTTAAAAAATATTCTACTAATTTAAACTTTATTTTGCTTCCATGATTTTTTTGTTGATTTTCATTATTCATGTTCATTAAAAAAAATCTTTAACATGTTTCTGTTATAAAAATGTTTTTATTTGTATATTATTAGGATCTTCTATGCATATGATTGCTTTCCATTTAGCATTTACTGAGCATTGTGCTACCCATAAATTTGTAGGCATCCAAACTACTGCAACTAGGCAATTTGCTGCAAATGTGTAAGTTGCAAGTCACAAAATAACCCCTTCAATTTTAACTCTTAATATGAGGTTCCTACAATTTATCTTTTACAAAGATTATTCTACTAATTTAAACTTTATTTTGCTTCTACGATTTTTTTGTTGATTTTCATTATTGATGTTCATCAAAAAAAATATTTAACATGTTTCTGTTATAAAAATGTTTTTATTTGTATATTAGGATCTTTTTTGCATACTATTGCTTTCCATTTAGCATTTACTAAGCATTGTGCTACCCTTAAAAACTAAACCCTGCCTCCGTAAAAAAAGAACAGCCGAGTACACAAGACTCGTGCAAATGCGAGCTGGAAAGGGTCCATACAAGCAATCTTATCCTACAAATATGTGTTTCCATGACCTGATTGACTCAGATTGCAAAGAAGCAACAAGGCCAAGTTTCTCCCTCTAAAATTCTTAATCGTCCAAAATGTTTGAACATGATGGCCTTGACAAACAGATAAACATGAGATAACATAATCCAAAATAACAAACAAACTTCTGGTCATAATTCCCTAAATCAGGTAGCAACAGGGACTGCCAAGTGCAAGTAGCACTTCAAACTTGCTTCATGGGAATGCACAAAATGTGGGCAAGAGGACTAGTTTTAATGAGTTTGAGAAATCTAAACACAAGTTTCCTGCTATTAAAAGCAAAGAATAATTGTTAAGAAATAGGAAGTCTGGAATTTTGTAGATTTAAAACAGCATCTTAAACAAATGAGTCACTATGCAGAATATGAACATAAAGGATAATAAAATATGGAAACAGTAATACAAGAACTAAATAACCATATTAAAGGAAACATATACCTGCATACAAACTATTTTGGAGTCTCCCTGCACTTTAATTTTCTTATATCCTTTCTTTAGGGCAAACTTCATTCCTAAAAGCAACGCTTGGTATTCAGCAACATTATTGGTCACGACACCCAAGCCTTCTCGAAGTCGAGAGATCTTCCTCAAATCACAGGAGAATCTTAAATTATTAAGACTAGAAACACTACTTTAGATAACTATACAACCACATAAAAGGTTGTTGCATATCTACCACACTTCCATCCAAATTGCGAAGAATTGCTCCAGCACCAGATTTTCCAGGATTTCCTTTTGAAGCACCATCAAATTCAATAATACAAGACATCTGTATGTACCAATCTCTTTAATACAGAAGTATGTAAAATGGTAGTGTACGGATATTTAGTAACATATGAAATGAATTTGTGATTTTCATAATACAAAATGATCACACACAGAAAACCTTGCTAGATAAGTACAAGAGAAATTTGAGTGGGAGATTACCTTTATTCATTTTGAACCAAAAGATTAAGAGGTTCAAAAGTCTTCCTCCATATACATTATTGGAAATCTTAAACACTAAATCAATTTTTGGAATGATACAATCAATTCTTGGAATAATCTAGCATTAAAATATAAAATGTTTTAGCTGCATCTATCATGCTACTATAATTAGCTCATGGCATGTGAAGTGCAAAGGGTCTTCAGGGAAAGTGGACAATAAACAAAGCCTAACAATTAAATCATTGTGTTATTCTGTTTTACTAATTCTAATTCAAGGCCTAGTATAATTGCTCTAACTTTTTCTTTCAACCTTCTTGATTCATCAATGCTGTTTGTATGAATCAATTCCAGTGTTTGAGAACAGAATAATTAAGGAAGAAACTATCTGAATACTAAAATGACTACTATTGAGAAGACAGATACAATGTTGGTTTCACCAAAGCAGCAGTTCAACGAGACCATCCTTCCTTGGTCTCATAAGAAGAGAATCAAACATGTAGGGTACAACAATTATACATACAATGGAATTCAACATTCCGGGCTAATGGGTTAGCACAAGGTAGTTCCACAACCAGAGCTAGGCAACAAAAAGCAAGTTCAGGCCAAAAGGAAAAAAAAGAATCTCCAAACTAGGTGTATATCATTGAAAATCCATAATAGACTGGTAGAAGAGTTCTGAATTATATTTATGTGATTATAAAGTATTATATCGAATTGAAATTTTAAGGCATACTCCACTTAAGAACATACAATCAACAATCTGACTATATGATATGAGTAATGCTAACTTCTGTGCTGATGTAAACACCCTATACATACAAGAAAAAGCATGATATCAGATTTTTTTCAACATGACTTTAAAGCATCAATGTAGAAGTAGATAAATATGCATCAAGCATTATAATTGCAGGTACTCACACCAGGACGAGATTTTGTTTTTGCCTCCGATGAAGACCCTTGTTTGAGATGTTTATTTGACTGTTCAGTTGACGCAGAACCAGATCCAGCTGTTTCCTGGTATGTATCAGAAAAATCAGAATTCAAAGAAGACATATGATCATGTGGAGAATGATTCTTGAAACTCTCAGAGCTGTCATAAACGAGTTATATATGGCAAAGGCAAGTTTACATCAGCTTAAATATCATAAATCTTTCTAAACAAGTTATACATGAGGCGAGGCCCAAGCAACTCTAAATTGTTCCAGCAGGCAAATTTAATTGGACCCCGCTTAGGTGCACGCTTGGCCCAGGCAACGTCCAAAGCGCTTGCATGGCTCAAATCAATCTGATTGAGCTTGAGTTGAACCTAAAACCCGAATCAATTGATTCAGTTCAACGAACGCAAGAACAAACCCTATCTCACAAGCACCTCACCATCGACTCTCCTCTTTGCTATTGATGACAGACAACCTCTCCCCAGTAGTCGATGATGTGCCCCCTAAAACCTCTTCACCTTCCTCAGCAAACAACAACCCCCACTCCCCCTTCCCTTCTCTCTCTCTCTTCCTCTTCATAGGCAGCACACACCTCTCTTCTCCTCCCAGCCACTACCACTCCTCCAACCCCCCCCCCTCTCTCTCTCTCCGCTAAGGGCATCTATTGCTAGTCATGGACGCCCTGCAAGTCAATCACGTGAGTGATGACACATGTGACTTGACACACAATCTTTTTACTTATTATTATTAAATAGTATTTTATCACTTTATATTGTTTGTTGCATGAATATATTGTGACGTTCATGGATCTGTGCAATGGGAATCGGATCATGATGAGATTACGATAATAAGACCGATTCGCCTTTAAACACATATCCTAAATAATCTCGATCATAAGTTACTCAAGAGGGACATCGAGATAACCGGACAGACAGGTATGCTGTATATCCGTCCATATGATGGATATAGTTGGTCTCATAGCTGCTCGTGTGGGGACACTAGGGATACAATGCAGGTGCTCATTGGAGAATGAGTTCACTGATTGATTCGCTCACGGAATGTTGAATGGTTGATAATGTGTTATTGTCAAACAACGATTTCGTCGTCTCAGTGGTGTATCTAGTCCTTAGACGTGAGACATCAAAGATGTCCTATATAAGTACTCCACTCTTTGATACCGGACTTATAGGTCTTGAGGTTCTAGATCTAACACTGTCGGTAATCGGGAGTGGTAGTCAACCTTACGAGGGCTATAGAGTGTCGATAGAGGATCATCCGCTCTCGGTATCATGAGAGGAATATCTCATGTGTTCTTGCTCAAACAAATCCCTGACCAGAGTCATTTGAATTGAGAGAGAAAGAGTTCTCCAGAAGAATCCGATTATAGTGAGACTCATGTCGAAACTGTATAGGCCTGACAACACCATACCCGGTATACGATCTCTAGGATATTAGATGAATGAGGGGCTCTAGGTACACGGTAACTGAGGATAGATAGATCCAAAGTATTATATTCCCCTGTATCGTCTAGGGACTGCGACGTAGTGGCCTAGTATGTCCGCGGTCGATAAATCGAATGGATTATTATGGAGATAATAATTCACTGAGCTAGAAGGAGTCCTGACAGGTATGACCCACGGCCAGCTCGATATTGGGCTTAGAGGGTCACACGCATATGGTAGGCGTTGCGACGAATAGAGGTTCGGATATAAGATATCCGTTGGAGCCTCTATCTTATTAGATATCCAATAAGCCCTCGAATTATTAAATCCTATGGTTGAGATCCAATAAGAGCTAATAAAATATTATTGGGTAGAGACCCACTAATTTAAGAGGATTAGGTAGTTGTATAGAGATCCAGTACCCAATATGGTAGGATCCATAAGGGTTAAGTTGAAAGGAGGCCTCTATAAATATAAAGGAACCAAAGACCAAGGCTAGAGGTTCTTTTTAGTTACCTCCTATTCTCCTCTCTCCCTCTCCTCATACAACATCCCCTATTTGGGACGTGTGGACAGCAAGAAGGGGCTTCTTGATTGCATGGTGCACGCAAGGAAGAGTTTTAGGTAGCGATTTGAGGAGCATCTTCACAGCGCCTGACGTGTGGATCCCCGTTAAAGAAGACAGTTGACCTCCTTCATCCTCTCTCACAGATCTGTAGGTTTTCAAAGATATACGATCTCCCTAGGTAATTCTCTTACGTATAGTTTTTCGATTTCACAGGTTTTTGCGCACCAACTTTTGCACGACGATGAAACCTTCTTTTCTACGAGAATTCTGAGATTTTATTTTTCTATTCTTCCGCTATACGTGTGATGTCGCCCCAGATTTTCCAACATCTATCTCTTCTCCCCTCACCAACACATCCCCTCCACTCTCCCTTCTCTCTCTATATTAGGCATCCTCCACACCCTCCTTTCTCCCTTCTTCATCACCTTCTTAAACCTTCACTAGCAACACATCCCCTCACCCCTCCCTGTCCCTTCCCTCTTTGCCTCAGGCAATACCACACACACCCCCATCCCCCTCCTATCTGCCTATGTGCAAGGGCTCCAATAGCCTAATCTGCTCCCTTACCCAGCAAAGTCCACCAACACAGAATTTTGAGTTGTTACTGTAGCTTTAGGATCATAGGATCTTGAATCATGGCAATAGCAGATAGTAACTCAAATGAGTCATCAACAAAAAATTATATTTTTTTTATAATTTTTGTATTGGCAGGCACTCACTTAGCTCGAACGAGTGTCTAGCGCCTTAGACGTTTTGGAGCCTTGACATCTAGGACTTTTGACAACACTTGTAACTTATAAAAAGTAGAACTAGTGACTCTTGGCATAATTGGATAAAGAAAAGGAATAGATCGTTTAACAAGCAAAGCAGGATTAAACAACACCTTATAATTAGGAGTTTATCATGCCCTATTTGTTTATATAAATACATATGCATATATATATATATATACACACACACACATATATATATATACATATATATATTTATGTATATATATATACATATATACATATGTATATATGTATATATATGTGTGTATAGATATATAAACATATATATATGTGTTTATATGTATATGAATATATGTACATACATGTATATATATGTATATATATACATATATACATACACACACATTTAATATATATGTACATATATGTAAATTTATTTATTTATACATATATAAACGACACCTCTAAATCAAGGGCAGTAGATCCATTATACTTATTTGTTCTTAATGTACTTTAAAGCAAGGTATGCAATTTCGATGTGTACCGCCCGTACCGGGTGGTACGTATCGATTCGACAGGTTACCGGTACACGGACCGCCCAATACCGGGCGATACGACTAGTACAGTGCTACAGCGCACTGTAGCAGTGCACTGGTGCTCGGTACACCCATACCGTACCATACCGAGCCAAGATCGAAACTCCGGTACGGTACGGTTTTGCGGACCTTGCTTTAAAGGTTTATCTCAGCACACAATTGCTCAAGATAAAAAGTTAAAAACTGAAAGGATATAGTTCTATTGTTTTGCAGACTGAATTAAAACTACACGTCCCTGTCAGGACAGCAGAAAATCACCACCGACTTCAATGAATTAAGTCAAATTAACTACACCAGAACATGTCACATGAAACTTGCCCTTGAATTGAGCATATGGTTGCTATTAAACCAACAATGAAGCACCAACTGAAACTGTTGCAATGAACATGGACATCTAGTTCCACTAACATCATTAAAAATCCAGTAAAACTATGTAAGCTGCTGCATGTTGATTGATTTTTTTTACTATTAGAGCACCATCATGATCAAAAAAGATTTCAATATTTCTAAAAATTATATTTTTTTACTTTATAGCATATTATGAACTCTGACTTTGATGAATCACACTTGCCAGAGAACTTTCGACTGATCTGCTTTATAATCTTTCTAATCACTTAAACCATCAACTTCACTCTTCTGGATGCTATTTCAAAAAGATCATCTGTGCATTAGGGAAAAAATGGTCGGCCAAAAGTTTTACATAAAAAGACTAAAATCCCAAACCTGAAGCCTTGCTGACTTCATACCAAACGATGTGTTGATTTCAGTAAATTTTGTCACCCAATTATCATTCCATGATCAAATCCATTGAGGTGGATCTTAATCAATTAATATTAAAATGAAAAAGAAAGACAAACAATGAGAATGTTAAAGGCAAAGTAAATGGGTAAGCAAGCAACACCAGTGACAAAAACATATAGAAAACTTACGATTAAAAAACAGAGAGAGAATTTACATAGCATATTATTATCGACAGACAAGTCAAAATTTTTAAGTTCACAAAACTGCATATCAGAGTAACATAAACAAAGTAATTCACAGAATATTAGCAGTACCATATCCTTTGTTCTTTTCACTGAAGACACCTTTTTAGGCAATATATCAGCAAGTCCATCTGGTTGCTGGAAGCAAGAAAGACATGTTAAATTTGCCAATTACAAACAAGTTTATGGAAGAAACATGGGATTAACAGACTCGAGTTTATAAATCACCAAGGTTCATCTTTAATTACAACCCAATCATACATTAGCAAGATGAACATAACAAGAAGTCACCTAGTATTCACAAC
>LVTN01000377.1:183572-206690 GCA_001649415.1 Musa itinerans
AACATATAGAAAACTTACGATTAAAAAACAGAGAGAGAATTTACATAGCATATTATTATCGACAGACAAGTCAAAATTTTTAAGTTCACAAAACTGCATATCAGAGTAACATAAACAAAGTAATTGACAGAATATTAGCAGTACCATATCCTTTGTTCTTTTCACTGAAGACACCTTTTTAGGCAATATATCAGCAAGTCCATCTGGTTGCTGGAAGCAAGAAAGACATGTTAAATTTGCCAATTACAAACAAGTTTATTGAAGAAATATGGGATTAACAGACTCGAGTTTATAAATCACCAAGGTTCATCTTTAATTACAACCCAATCATACATTAGCAAGATGAACATAACAAGAAGTCACCTAGTATTCACAACACAATGACACAGATGACCATTTTATGTGCAGTCACAGATGGAACACATCCAGATTCAGAAAAGAGAAAAAAATCCAATTGATATATCCACGATAAGCATCATATTTAGTTTTTCCACTTTAATATAGTTGCTTTTAGTTGTTAGTTTCATTTTCTTGATGACTATGTACAACAAGATGCCATCTTCTTAGGGCCTAAACATAATTGCCTTAAGTATGACTTGAATGGATTTAACAAAACCAAAAGGAGAACATGCAGAGATGAAAATGATAACTACATCTAATTTGTGCTTAAAAATCATTCCTAAATTGTCATCAACTATTTTTTAGCAGAAATGCAACATATGTAGAACATAAGGTCTCATATCCAAATAAGACAAGTTGCACAATTTTAAAGACTGATAGATTCTACACAAATAAGGGCTTTACACGAATATATTATTGCAGAACTTTTATACTGTCTTGAATTCCTTAATATAATAATAAAAATTAAATGTACTATTATCTTACCTGAAAAGGACAAGGCAACAGGGCTCCAAACAAATCCTCTTTCACGTCTGATGCGTTGACACTGTATAAAGGATTTTTAAGTCCTTGGGAAGCAAGATACTCCTCTGTTTCTTTACGTAAACCATAACCTTTGTATACACTGACAGGAGGACCGGACACCTAAATAATTAAGTTCATCGAATGAAATTAAATTGCTAATATGAGGATTGATCATAAACATCTTTAGAAATAGTAGAGCAGCCTATAAGCAAGATGAATATATATAAAGGAACTTATGTGTTTAAAATAAAACTCATCATTTCGCCATTTTGAAATAACAAACATCATAACATGGACCGTTACAATAACCAGGCTTTTATACATTCAAATAGCAATAAGAAAGCTTTCATTATTCCACTTATTATAGCAACAAGGCATGATGTTAAATATTTGATGATACGCCAGATAAAATAGCAGAATCAGAAACCATTACCAGAACTAACGTTCATCAACTTGAACCAAGATAGAATAGTGTCGCTAGACAGATTAAAATACCACTTCTACTCAATGGTTCTTGATGTTTGATAACACTTAAGGATTGTGCTAGCCAAGGTTTGCAATACCAATCCATACCACTCAATACGGGCGATACGTATCGGTCCGACAGGAGACCAGTATACGGATCGCCCTCTATCGAGTGATACAAGGTCTGTACCAGAATCCAACCGTTACCGACCTGTACCGGGCGATAACAATCGAAATTTGACCGTTACCGCCCTATACCGAGCGATAACGATCGAATTTTGGTCGTTACTGATCAAGGGCTGAGATCGCCCTATTTCGAACGGTCAAAGTGACCGTTTGAACCATAGGAAAGGATTTTTTTTAACCCTTTCCTCCCCCTCTTTCAACTCATATCATTCTCTCAATCTCTTCAACTCTCTCAAATGCATTCTCACTCATATCTAACAATTCAAATCATTCTTTGTAGATAATTCAATATTAACAAATGGACGGTTCAGAATGTGCAACAAAGCTACTTCTCAAAATCCAAAAAAGATGTATCACTATTCTTTCCTAATTTAGATTATTTTCGCCAAAATTATACTAAAATTATATTTATTTCTAACTTAAAAACCCTAATCTACCTTTTTTATTTTTCAAGTTATTTTTGGAACTATTTTTGATTTTTTTTTGGAAGTACCATCGATATGCCTTGGTACGTACCGTACCGACCATTGATCGGTACATCAATACAGATCAAAATTGCAAATCTCAGTGCAGCAATGGTTCTAAAATATTTTGTTGCCAACCATTGAATTAATTTGTGAAAAGTGGAAACAAATAGTCCTTGCAACAACTTCTGAATGTGACAGATTAAGCTCTTGTCTCATCAAAGGCACAAATTTGAAGTTGAAACTGTCATACACAGTATTATCACATATCTATTCTCATCTTGCATATTTAACATGACATATCCAGTTTAATGTGCATAGAATTCACAAACAGATCAAACAACCAATGCAATTGCAATATTACATAAAATATGAGAATTCTTTAATAATATAATATCGAAATGAAATTTTCATTTAACTACTGAAGACATAATTTGAGTTTGGCAACAACACATGAGCTTATTAGATACAAAGAGTTTTTAGATTACTAATCAAGGGGAGAAAGTTGAACAGGATAAAACTAACAGCTCTGACACTGCAAATGATGGGAGAACAGTAAGTACAACATGGACGTAAACAATCCTGAGGGTATGATGTTGAGGAAGCAACCAGGACAAAGGGTTTAAGAAAATGGAAAAATAAACAAGAGTTTTTCTATAAGCTTCCACTAAAAATGAAGCATAAGTACATTTCTCAATCAAAGTAGAGAAAGTCAATCTCCTTAATTTTTTTAACCCCGATTTTTTCAAGTTTTAGTGGCAATATTAAATAAAAATTCAATTTTATCTACGAGCAGAAATAAACTTAGGTTGAATCTATATAAGAGAACAAACGGCTAAAAATAATGGGATTTACTCTTCTATGGTGAATGGAACTTAAAATGACAACTATAAACCATCTGCACCCCTGTTTTTAGTTTAGCTTAGATGCTAAGTAATTCAGCAGGCATAGAGGTTCTCCAAAAGACCAACCAGTCGATTTCATCAGAGGACTTGTAAAGCATAAAATTTCTTGTATAAGATCATGTCTGAATGTATGTCAAAATGAAAATTTTAGTCATAATATGGTTTGTTAGTTAATAAATTAAACTGGAGAAGTAACATAATGTCAATCAGAAGTAATTATAAATATGACATACCGACACGCTAACTTGAGCTTGACAATCACTTAAACTTTTGTAGATACCAACAATGTCCCCTTTCCGAACAACATAAAATGCATTACTTTCTTCCACCATTGATGGCTGGGAATGTTCCTTTGGCAATGGACGAGGCCGCGAGCGATGAGTAGAGAAGCAATGAAAATGAAATCCCGTCAAGACAAAATCCAGCTTACAAACTTTAGAGCTACCACATGAAAATCCTCTCCATGATGTACTACTAAAGCCAGATAAGGAACTCCACATCATGCAATGACTATTTTGTGGAAAAAGAGCTGCAGAAAATATGTAGGGAATGCAGTTCATCAGAGACTTTCTTACTATTAAGTTCTAACGTGGGAATTCTGTAAATGGGACAACAAGCTTAGCTTAGAAAAAATAAAGATGCATACCATAGTTGTTCTGAGCAATAAAGACCATATGTAAGATATATGACAATTTGTAAAACTTTACTCGTTTGCAAACCATGTCTAGTATTATTGTCATATGACAATTTGTAAAACTTTACTTGTGCGCAAACCATGTCTAGTATCATTTTCATATGAGAAACAAGGATTACAAAAAATATTTCAGTTTACAATAGATAAGTCATCATCAACAAACAAAGTAATAATTGATTAATGATGACTGAGGATGAGAGAGAGAGAGAGAAAGAGCTACTTTTCTTGAGACTAATAGGAACCATTCAAAAACAAAATTAGTTAAATTGAGAGCTAAGGGTTCAAAACATTAGTTTGATGGTGGTGTAGTAGGCCCACTTACTAAAGGTCGAGAATTCCTGACCTTGTCCGATAAATTTTCCACCTAAGATCTTTCTAAAACAATAGTCTGATAGTGATGTACCAAACCTCCTTACCCAAGGTTTCGAATTCAAAAGCTTGACATACTTATCAAGATTGAGGGTTCAAAACTTCATCAAATAAATTTTGTCAAAGATAGCAACTAAATATGCTGGTAAAGGCTTTGAAAACCGATAGCAAGATCTTGGGATCATATCTTGTCCACACCACTTATGCTTTGCCAAAAAGAAAAGGTCAAGTTCCACGGAGTTTCTGTTATCCTTGATTACAGATTGTAAATAGTCTCCATTGACCAGCCTTAGAAATTGCAATGACCAAAAAGATAAAACAATAAAGGATAAATCATGGTTGTCAAACTTGCTATCCTAACTAGGATCATAAAGCGAACACAAAATCAAATCATGAGATTCGTATACAAAATTAATTTAAAATATATTCATGTATTTCTACAAATTTATAAATAATTTCTTTGATAATATTTGTAATTTGCATATGTTCTTAAGTTAATAATTGTATTTTCATTAAATTATCAATTTAGAGATTGTATTTATGCAAGAGAGTGCTTAACAAATCCTAGCGAATGACAAATCATTGGATGAAAGAAAATTCTCTTTTTCACTTCCATAGACCTTAAAATTAATAGGAATTTCGTATTGGAATTAGCAGCTTCTGCTGAAGATGAACGTCTACATTGGTCTCCAAACAACCTTTTAGAATTAGAATAGTTATAGCTTTACCAGATGTATTTTAAAAAAATTATACTTAGAAGAAAATAATTTCAGGTGTTGAGCAATCCATTGAGGAGGAAATCCTTCGGTTTACTCTGCATGTGTTCTTCGAATTCCTTTGTCCCTCAATGACATGTCTTTAGGAACTCTAGAAAAAGAAAACAAGAAGAAGAAATGTAGGTTAAGTACTTTTTGTCTTTTTTCTTTATCTTTCGGCAAAAATTTGCTTCTTGTGTTTTTGCATTAAAAGAAAAGCCGCCGTGCAATACAGTTTATTTTAGTCCTTAACGTATGCTTCTGATTCGCCATTCCGTGAGAGAATAAAATGAGCTCATGTAAAGAAAACTCGCAGCATAGAGCACTTGCATCTTCAATCTCAGAACTCATATAGCCATTCTTACGGGGAAAATTTTAGATGGAGACAACAGCTTAGACTAAAAAAATCAACAGCTATTACGTGTCCTTTTGTTATAATCATAAACAGCATATAAAGACCGCAATTAATTAGTCGTTTAGGAGGGAGAGAAGAGGAGAGGAGAGGGGAGAAAGAGGAAATGACAGGAGAGGGAAGGATAAGAGAGAACAGGAGCCGGAAGGAAATAGGAGGAGGGGAGAAGGGATGCGAGAGGAGCAGAAGAAAGGGGAGGAAAGAAGAAGAGAGAACACGAGAGAGGATGAGAGGAGAAAAGTGTACCGGACGAATGTAGCATACCCTGAGATAGCGGAAGAGAAGAGGTGGCGGCCTCGGGCAACAACAGAGAGGAGCCAGCGAAGTCTGCAGCGGCGGCGGCAACAACATCAGCTAGGGCTCTGTTTCGTCTTTCTCAAACCCACCTATATATAGACATATACATATACATATAAATATATATATATATATATATTTGAGAAACCCTTAAAGAAAGTCTAGATTTCTATTAGTGATTAAATGATATTAGATCTTGAAAGATAAAAGATTGGATTTAACGATTCGAAAATTGATAGCTAAAATATCGATCATGGTTTACAGATAAAAAACTTGATTAAAACTCTATAAATTGAGCCTTCATCTTCAAGATCATAATATTAATACATCAAAGATCATAAAATCGCATGTTCCACGAATACAACCTTTTGAAGTAATGATATATTTATTTGGTTTTGACAAAATATGTTACATTCATTAGCTTAGTACACATTGTATGCAATAAAAACAATGTAAGTTATGTCATATTATTGACAAAGAGCAAATCATGGTAAATTTGATACAAGGTTCAAAATCATGATTTTATAAACCGAGGATGGGAAACAAAGTAAACAAATTCCACTAATAATCGTAACAAAATTTAAATTTAACTTATTAAAATATGTTTCAACAATTTCAAGAAAATTCCTAAAACACATTACATATTCATGCTCGACTAATTTAAGAAATTGCTAAACAAAGCATATAACTCATCAGAATAAACATTTAGAAAAAATTAAAATAATTTAACCCCTTAATGTTGCTAATCCCTATAAAAATAAAAATATATAAATTTACTATTCATAATTCTTTAGTTATCGATTATACCTTTATTCTCACAATTCCATTGGTTCTTGGTTCCAGTTCGAGCAATTTTGGTTTTAGTCAAAACCATTAATATTTTATTATTTTTTTAAATTTTAAAATAATTTAAAATATGAAAATTTATTAATGTTATTTTTAAATTTTGAAACATTGAAAATTGATTTAAAAAGAGTAAAATTATAAAATTCTAATCAAACTAAATAACTCTTTCAAAGTAGCTTTGAACCCAAGTATTTAACCACTATGTCATATTTTATTTTTTTATTTTTTATTATATTTAACTAATTTGAAATTAAAATGATGGAAATTGATTTTTCACTATTAGGAATTGGAACCAAATCACTTAGGGTCGATTGTGATTTCATTTGAAACCAGTGAATGTTGAAAAAATATAACAAAGAAGAGGATGAAAATACTATACAAACAAAAAATCAATAATACTATAGGAAATATAGTTAGACTTGAAACGTGTATAAACACTTTCCTACAATCAATATTTGTACCATTTTCTCAACAAGATTGTTATGGGTTTGATGCAAATAATTTTAGTGGATATGACAAACCCTTACAATATCTATATTGAGCAAATAATAAAGAATATTCAAAGAGAAATTAGAGAATGTCTAATTCAATCAGAGTTATAAAGAAGGAGAAGAATATGAAAAAGATATTTTTTAATTTACTCTCAAATACCTATTTATAAATAATTTCATTAAAGGTTGAAAAATAACTACCAAAATAACTACAAAGAAAACCACATTTCTAAATAAATCTTTTAAAAAGAAATCCTTTTTTTAAATTTGAATAATTCATAATAATCCTTCGCTTCTTCAAATTTAAAATTTTCTCTAAGTGATTAAATAATATTTATAAATAAAATAATATATCTTTCGATTTGAATATCACCTTAGTGTAAGCATCAGAATTCAAAATCCTAAATAGTATAAAAGCTTTGAATTTATTATTCCTAATGACAACACCAATAATACTAAATACATAAATACAATATCCTTGTATTCCTCATAAATTTTCACTTAACCCTAATATGGCATTGGGCTCATCAAAGTTCATGAACTTTTTATGAGAGAAACTTTAACTCTCAATCGAAGCTACATTACTTCTAAATTCATATATGTTAAGTTCTTATAGTATCTTTACCATTCTTTGAGATACTTGTCCTAATTTGACTGAACTTCATTAAGATTCTAATTAACTCAACACTTCTTAAAACTTTAATTTTATTCTTCTGCTTTTTATGCCTTAAAAGTATTAAAAGCATCATTTTTATATTTCAAAAAGTAAACATATGTGAACCTAAATATATCATCTATAAAAGTAATGAAATATCTATTGCCTCCTCTTGTTAATATGTCATTTAATTTATAAATATTAAAATGTATTAAGTCCATCAAATTAGTATACCTTCAACACTTTTGAAGGGTTTCTTCATCATCTTTGATTTAACATAAATTTTATAGTTATTAAGATAATCAAAATGATAATTTATTAAGCCACACTTAACCATTCTTTTAATGGTGCTAGTTTCAATACATGCTAATCTATCATGTCATAATGAATAAGAATCAATAATATAAACAGAAACAACATCTTTATTAAATTTAAAATCATTGTCAATAATAGATAATTTGACCATTCCCTCAGCGCAATAGTCTTTTTCAACAAAAGTTCCATTACGAGATAGAATTAATTTTCTGCATTCAAATACATATTTAATTCTAGATTTACCAAGGAGATTTCCACTTACTAAATTTATACTCATATCTAGTACATCAAGAATATTAGTAAAAGTGACTTTCTTTCCCGAAGTGAAAGTGAGTTTTACATTTCCCTTACCAATCACCTTATAACGAACTTCATTTCTCATTTGAATCTCTTGCTCTTCTGTGACTTTTTTGTAAGTCATGAAGAGTATATTATCATAGTAAACATGGACGGTATCACAAATATTATACCACCAACCAGAAACCTTGTTAAATATGACATTCACTTCGCTCACCGTAGTGATTATATTATCATCTCCCTCAATGGAGTTAACTTTCGGTTTTTGGCTTTTCTTAAATCTGCAATCCCTAACAAAATGATCATGTTTTCCATAAACAAAACAACCTCTTCTTTGGCTTCTTAAATTTTCTTTGATCCCTTTTGGGGCCAAAATGATTCTCCTTGTTTTGCTTGCTTTTGTTGGAATTCTTAAGCTGATTCACAGCATTTGCTTTTATATTATCAAAAGAGTTCTCACTCTTGTCTCTCTTCTTCGATTTCTCTCCAATTCGAAGATGTTTTTGAATTTCCTCCAAAGTGATATTTTTGGAGTCATTCAAAATCTTTTCCTATACCCTTTTCAAGATGAAGGCAACTTGACTATTATAGCCCCTACTTGAAAATGTTCAGGAAGTTCGATTTTTTCAGCCTTCGATTGATTAACAATAACCTACAACTCATGTACTTATGCTAAGATTGACTTGTCATCTATAATTAAAATATTTAGAAATTAAAAATTTATTTGCACCTTCCTCCTCGACACGATACTTGAATTCTAAAGTATTCGAAATTACTTTTACGTATGGTTTCACTGTATAAAAATTATAAAGTTGGTCCGAAAGAGCATTAATAATATCTTTAAAGCGATCAACATGAGCTTTATCTTGTCTTGTCAATTGGTAAAATTTGTTTCATTAAAATGATCTAAACGAACAAAATCTTGATTCAATATTTTGATGGTATTTGTGGCCTCTACAATGAATTTGTATAAACTCACAAAATATCAATTTTAGATTATTAAAAAATATAACAAAAAATATGATGAAAATAATATGGAAACAAATAACAAACACAAGATCAAGAATACTATAGGAAATATAATTAGACTTGAAATGTGTATAAATACTTTCCTAAAAATAATATGTGCATCCGTTTCTTAACAAGATTGCTATATATGTTTGATGCAAATAGTTTTAGTAGATATGACAAACTTTTAGAAGATTTGTATTGAGCAAATAATAAATAATATTGAAAAAAAAATTAGAGAATGTTTAATTCAATATAATTTTTTATATTGAGTTATAATTTACTCTCAAATACCTCTTTATAGATATTTTCACAAAAGACACAATATTCAAAAAATAACTATCAAAATAACTACATCAAAATCATCTTTTTAAATAAATCTTTTGAAAAGAATTTTTTTTTTTAATTTGAATAATTTATAACGGTGAATGGTCGGGCTGCTTCGAATCATGATCAGCACTATACAGGGATATCTTAGGAATATTAAGAATTATTGATACGGAGTTGTCAATAGCAAAAAGAGGGATATCAAAGAAAAATTTTCATAATTTAAGGGTAAATTTGTCCTTCATCCGTCGATGTTGTCATGACAACCAAGGCAAGCGGTCGCCGGGAGAGTGATCGGAGGCGGCCTGGGCCTGTGCAAGCCAATCGCGGCGAAGTCGCGGCCTGGGTCGATGTGAGCCAGCCTCGAAGTCGCCGTCCCCAACTTCCACTCTTCTTTGACACCTCCCCCTCCTGCTTACCCTTCTTGAGGCTCGGTCACAGGTGCTCCGCCATCACCTACCGCGACGCTGCCATCGCCAGCGGAATGACGTTGGTGATGATAGCACCCCCACACCTCTCTGAACCCCCTCCTTCCTTGTGGCAAAAACAGCAGCCAAGGGGCGGAAGTGGTGGGGCGAGCGTGAGGGAAAGGAGATCGCTACGCCGCCACCCCCACCCCTCTCCGTCCCGTCGTCCCCATCGTCGACCTCGACGGAGGGGCAACAGTGAAGGTAGGGTCAGAGGTGGACGCACCGGCGTTGACGAACCGGTGGGTGATCTCAATATCGTTAGCCCATGGACAACTATTCGTTTGTATTTGACAAAATCTAGGTCGAACATAACCTTGATCACATTTATTTGAGCCAATCTTATACATCCACCTAAGCACAATAATGTTGACCCACCCACCCTGGATCAACCTCCTTTATTATAGCATCACATCATAATGCCATGGATGCAGCTCATCCTAGTAGTAACAGCTCAAATAGCAGAAAACTGGTGAAGATCGAAGGAAACACGATGCATCTTCACTCTCATGTGCTCAACTTAATATATATGTCTTCATCGTTATCCAAAGCAACACGATAACCATCTCGAGTCACTGTTGAGAATGAGATCTTTCATGCAGTCCCATCCTGTTTATATTCGTGCCAGTCTTCTTCTTCTTCTTCTTCTTCAGGAAGTCGAGGTACCAAAGTGCAGAAAGCTTAGGTTGTCTTCGAAGGTTTTCGTCTTTGAAATCGACATAGTATAGCCCAAATCGTGATTGAAACCCAGCCAAGAACTCGAAGACATCTAAAAATGACCACACGTAGTATCCCTTCACATTGGCTCCCTTCCTACATGATGAGAGAGATTTATGAAGATGTCTCACTTTCTTACTCTTACGTACATGAAGTGGATGATCGGGCTAAATACCTAATACCATCGAGCATGCTGCTAATGAAGGCACTCAAGTAGTTCACCCTCTCGACGTCGTAGATTGTGTCATTTGTTCCAAATCCATAACCTGCATGCATCAACATTCAAACGAGACGATCAAACATTTCACACCGTGTAATGCGGTTCTGAGTGTGGAGTCATTATGGTGAAGCAGCACTGACCATTTTCTTCGATAAAAACTGGAGGATTTCCATAGGCATCTCTCATATACTCCAACATATGTTGCAGGCCATCAGGATCGATGGGTACGTCAGTAGGGATTAACTGGCTCAGATATACACCACACATATAGGTTAGCCAACTCGAGCTGTATTCAGAAACTGATCATATTAAAAGAACTGGTCTTATTAGTTTACCTGACCGCTCGGTGTGTCGTTCTTTGAAACTGCAAGCATGAAGGTGCCAACAATGCATTAGGAGTGCAATCAATGAACTGCTTTCATGTGAACTAAAGGAAGAAGAGGACTAACATGAGACTTTGACAAAGAGATCTGCGTTGAAATCACGAGGTGCAGTCTTGGAAGCGTTGGAGTTGTCCTTGACCCAGATTGATTGATAATGATTTATGCCAATGAAGTCGAACGAACCCTTTACTTGCTCGGATTGCTCCTCCGTGAAGGAAGGGAGCCTCGAGCGGACAATCTTCTTCATGATCTTTGGGTAGTCTCCGAAAACCAGGGGGCTCATGATCCTAAAGTCAAACAGAGATTAGCATATGCTTCTTGCGAACATGGAGTCGACTGCGAGCTGCACTTACCAGCCTATGAGGAAGTCCAATGATCTTTGGGTTGCTCGGAAGTCTAATGTGGAGTTTGTCAATGGATAACACCAAAAAGAATACACATTCAATCCTATCCTCCCATTTTGTATGGCCTATAAGAAAAGATAGACTGAGTCTGCATTTCTGTGAGTGCATTGCTAGGTGAAAGGACATGATCTTGGAAAAGATGAACTGACTTACTTGATACTTTGTTCTATACAATGAGACAACAGAAGCGTGTGACAGTAAGAGGTTGTGAGTTGCAATGTATGGCTCGGTGGTGGAGTCGCCGACGGTGCAATTGAGGAAGCCGAAAGGCTTAGAACATCTGTTTGGTGGAAATACTCCATTGTCATATGACGCCATCCCTATTATGTTAGGTTCGACGATGGTGGTCCACTGAGACACCCTATCACCGAATTCTCTGAAGCATACATCTGCAAATGCTGTGAAATCCTCCCTGGGTTGCATCTCCGAAGATCGATTAGTCTCGGATTAATTGAATCAAGCAAGCAGGTTTTGCATCGACGTGAATGAGAGAGAAGGATGGTGGCTTACACAATTTTCTTGCTCAGCCATCCTCCATACTCGTCTTCAAGTGCTTGTGGAAGATCGAGATGATAGATTGTCACATGTGGCTTTATTCCTGCGTCATCGAAAAAGAAAAGGAAACAAAACAAGAAGATAAGCAAGAATTTGGTTTTTTTCTTTATTAGCATATATAATTCAGGAGTGGGAATTGAACTCACCATATTTCAGTAGCTCATCAATGAGATTGTTGTAGTAAGCCAGACCTTTTAGATTAATGGCTCCTCTTCCATCTAAGGAACAAGAAATGACACATAAGAATCTAAATCTCGCCTTGGATTTTGGACATCTCAACAGGTTAGATCTGTCATACTTGGTATAAGCCTCGACCAGGAGATGGAGAATCTGTAGGAGTCGAGTCCTGTGTCAGCCATTAGCTTCACGTCTTCCTGCATGGTTAATTTTACAGCTAAGCTTGATTTCCGATGCTAATACTATAGCCATGTCTCATTATATTGCTAAATAAAATAAGAGTTTGGTGTCGAGTATTGCAAATCTTTGATCGAAAGGAATTCGGGTGTACATACATATACATATACATATACATGTCCTCATCGATAGTGATGCAAGCTTTCTCTTTCTACTGCTGAACTCTTTTCTATGCCACAATAGGAATGCCAATAATCTAAGCAATAAGGAAAACCCAACTAAACAACACTACAAAAGATGAGGACTCAGAAAAGCTGCTTACGATTGTTTTTTTCTCTTGTTTCTTTTTATTTTTCTGTATGATGAACGAAGCTTTAATGAGAAGGAGAGGCAGATGGACAGACCTTATATTTGTGGTATTGATCGGAAGCCACATCTCCTGTGCTATTGTCCAGCATCCCCCCTGTCACATCCATCACCCAAAATGTAATGCTAGTGTCTCTTTTGTAGGTTAAAACTCAGAGGAAGAATCTTCTTTTTATTTTTTATTTATTGAAAAATCTTGATTGTTTTAGGTGCAAATTACTTCGGCGACATAAACGTGCATAGAACAAAACGAGAAAACGAAAGAAGAAGAAGAAGAAGAGTAGGAGGAGGATTGCATCGTTTAATTAAAGCCAAGTCAAAAATGAGATTGACAGGAAGAATAGCTTGTTCTCTCACCTGCTTTAGTATATGTATCCCATATACTTGGAGTCCTACCATCCTTAGCAGCAGCACCCTCCACCTGCACATAGATATATGCATCATGCAAGAGCACAAAGAAACTTGCACTGACTGCGAGGATCCCATGAATTCTCTCTTTTGTCTCAGCTAAGTCTAGCCAGTGAACACTGTTTCTTGTAATTAGGGGTAACTATATATTACCCCTGTAGTTATCAAGGATTAGTATCCCGATCCTGAATGGAAAGCATAAAAAGGAAAATTCACGTAAGCTTTCCTCCCTGCGCCGGTGGCATTGGAGGCCGAGGCCGGCTCTCCTCTGAAATGCCACCCTCGCGCGCCTCCGGCTGCGCTGTGGACGGAAAACCGGCGGCGGCGTCGGTGTCGCGCGAGGCCGGCGTAACAGAGTAGATCCGGGCGCCGGCCGCGCGTGCCACCGATGCCGCCGCTGGTCTGCCGTCCGCAGCGCAGCCGGAGGCGCGCGAGGGTGGCGTTCCAGAGGAGATCCGGGCGCCGGCCTCGGGCGCCACCGGTGCCGCCGCTGGTCTGCCTTACGCAAGAGAGGAAAGTACAGAAGTTTATATGAAATCCAATGCTAAAAATTAAAATATAGAGATGGGAATACCTCTTGTAATTTTTAATATAGAGATCGAAATATTAATTTAGGTAACTATATAATTACCCCTTGTAATTAAGCAGCAAGGCATCGACGAGGGTGAGTTACCTGGTAAGCCGAAGTTCCTGCTCCAAAGATGAAGCCTGGTGGGAAGTCGTCCCTGCTAAGTTTGGATTCGGTGGTCGGCAGAAGCAGAAGCAGCAGCAGCAGGAGGGTCGTCAACAAGGCCAAGCTCTCCTTCCCCATCGATCTCTCTCTTCCTAGTCAGGGCTCAGCAGGTCTCTGTTGACAAGAGCTGTGAATGGGAGGTCGGGGTGTCTCCTGCCACTAAAAGGGATCAATGCGTGAGGCAACGCAAAAGAACAAGACGCTTGGTGACAGTCATACATCGATATCGTCACCATCCTTTTTGGGTGGACGAACCATAGATTCAACCAAGTGCAAGAATCCATTCTTCTATGGCCATAGTTTGTCTGATTCGTCTCTTTTAACTCGGGTTACGTGAATTGCAAAGATCGAGAGACGTGAACGACTTCTTCCCTGTGGAACATTAAAGAAAGTATATTTTCTTTTGCTTTCGACTTCTTCCCGACAAAAGGTTGAAGAAGGTCCAGCCAAAATGGACAGGGTGAGGAATAAAGCAAGGAATGGACAACTTTGTGTGCTCTTTGAAAAAGCTAATTCAACTTCTCTTAAGGCAGTCTTTTCTTGTGTTTTGTGGACTTTGCTTGTGGTTCAAATTCAACAAACCTATAATATATACATATATAGTTTATGATTTTTATAATAAAATTAATTTAAATAGTTAGAATTAGATAATAAAAATTTAGATTAAGATAAATAGACGAGGATGAGGAGATTTATTGGGCTAATATTTGTTAGGCTAATATAAATAGATATTTTTGGATCAATCTAAAATACTGTACTTCTCATTCCTTCTACTATCTTCTCCTTGAAGTAACTTCAAAAGTCAACAAGCATGATATCATATCTTTATTCTAAAAAGACCAATAAAAGTATATCGATTAAAAAGGGAGGGATTAATAGATTAAAAAAAAGATAGACATTAGAGTAAATATTTTTAATCAACTTTTTATCTTCAAATTATCAGTTTTGGACTATTAAAATGAGAACTCTATTTATTTTATAAAAAATATAAAATTTGGTAAAAAAATAATTTTATTAAGAATGATCTATAGAATCCCAATTTTATTGAACATTAAAAATATCAAATGAATGAAAATAATTAGGGAGATGTAAGAGCTTTTTATATATTACAATAAATAATAGATGAGTCCCTGTTTTTCTTACTCATATAAATATGATATCAATAGAAGTTTGAAAAATATTGAAGTATATTTGAAGATACAACAGATAAGATAAAAACTTTAAAACTTATGATTTTTTTAAGAAAATCATCCGTTTAAATATTTATCTACTAAAAAATATAAGTTATGTATTGTGATTTTGTATAATATAAATAGGAATTTGATAAGATAACATAAACATTGTTCACCTTAATCCGAGTTTAAAATCAAATCACTTGCAGAACTACTACCAATAGCGTTTAGTTCGGTAATGAAGTAGAGTCAAAAGCACGGAAGAAATTTTCCCAGCTAGCGCAAGCAGTGAGCGAATCAACGACGGCGTGTTTAGCTCATTGACTTAAGGACGCAGGACAAGTGTTATAAATACTATGAAAAGACTGCCGTATGGAGTCATATGAAGGGATCAATGGTGTGCTATTAGGGATAAAGGAGGGTAGGTTTGGTTTCAGGAAGTTTGGAAGTACATGTAAGACGACGACTGGCACTGAGAAGGCCAAGTGGTTTAATGTCTCTATCCAGGAATGGAAAGTTTCAGAGGGGAGTATCTCTTCCCAATCTTTGTAGCTCACTTAAATTAAGGTTTTTATTTGATTTTTAGTTGTTGCCTTGGGAAACTTTCTAGAATTGGATTGACTTTTTTGGTAAGAGAGACTATCTAAAATTGATTGACTTTTTGGTAAGAGACAAAGACATTCATTATTTCCTAGTAAAAAATTAGTTTTTGATTTTTCTAAAAAGATACTCATTTTTCTCAAACAATATATTTTCATCGTCTATCATATCTAAATTGTAAGATACTCAATATATTTCTTATGTTAGTATTGCTTCTATCACTTGTTATCTCCGTTGTCTTTTTCCTTTATTTTCATCGTGAGGTTTTATCATATGTCGAGAGAGAAGTAGAATATTTAGATAGATAATTATATTTTGAATCATTCAAATAAAATATTAAAGGAAAAATACAAGAGTCTAATTTTTAACAAAAAAATAATTTTAATTGATTTAATGTTTTGTACATAACACTATAATTAAAATAAGATAGATAGGTCAGGTTTTTATCTCTATTTAATAAAATTTAAAAATCAATTAAATTAAATATTTAAATAAGTATTTATACTTCAAATCATTTAAATATGATACTAAAAGAAAAATCTAAGAATCTAGTCTCCAACAAAAGATATCTTGACCAAATCAGAATTTTACATAAAATATTATAGTTAAAATAAGATAGCTACGTCAGGATTCTCATAAATTTTAAAATAATAAGTTTATAGCTCAATTGAGTTTGATGCTATTAGAAAAAACAAAGTTATACTAATTTCTTATAAATAAGGAAATATATTGTAGGATCAGATAGAATATTTATCTTAATAGCTAAATTCCTAAAAATGTTAAACTAGTCCAAAATCCCCAACCAAAGTAAGAAGACTTTACTTCTTCTTCACATTCAAAATTTCTTTTCTTTAATTCTTCTTCTCTTCTCTAGTCTAACATACATGACAGTAAGGTTCTAATTTGATAATTAGTTTTGTGCTTATGTTCTATTGTTAATTAGGTTTAGATAACACAAAGTGGGCATAGGTGTCAGCAATGTAGCAAGCACAAGTGGTACACTAATTTGGTTAGCTAGTGATTGAGACATGTTAACCATTTTCTCTCTCTTTTTTAATATTTTTCTCCTCTACTAACTTAATATAAAAACATTCACAAATCATATATAGATTTTAGGATTTACAGTTAGGTCCATAGCAATTAAGCTTCTGATATAAAATTATGTAATATAAAAATTATTAAATATTTTTTATTTAAAAATAAAGGATATTGCCCCCCTCCTATCACTAAAAAAGAAATCTAATCATCTAATTATCATACTTCAATGAAAAGATGTGGGATAAACTTTTATCAATTCTTCTAAGGAAAATTTTTAATAGAATGAAAATGAAATTTTCAAACCACTTCAATCAAAGGAATAGTTGAATAGCAAGCAAAATATTATGAAACAAATGATATGTTGAAACTAAGATCAAATAAAACATTTATATTTTTATTAAAAATATGAACAAGACATTCAACCACTAATTTGAAATTTCTAGAATTATATTTAGTGATAACATATACTGTAACATAGGCTATAAGCTTAGGAGGTAGTAGCTTTTCTTTTTGTCAAAAGGGTAATCTTTCATTTGATAACCCAACTTATTATAAGTAAAAAAACTTCAATCATTCAAAAACAATAACTTATTTTATGATTTTTATAATATTTTACATATGAGAAAGTTTTTGTCATGACTACGCTCTTTTAAACTCAAATGTCTTTTACCTTTTATTACAAATTTCTGATTCATTTTTTTCTTTTATTCTTGCAGTTGATGAGTTTGGCATTAGGTCTCTTGTCCCTTATATTCTAAATCTCCTCAATTTCTTTTTATTATTGTAGCTTTATCAACCACATGAATATATACTTTGAGTTTTAAAATTAAAATTTGATTTCTTATAGTTGGCCTTATCTCTCTTTGAAGTTTTTTTACTAGATTCATCAATACTTTTAATTAATTTTTTCTCTAACAATTCTCAAATTTTAATGTCTTTCTAAGAATTCTTTATCTCTAAAGAAGATACCATCAATAACTAAATAATTCATTAGACCTCAAAATATATACTCTAAAATCAATATATTATATATGCTAGTTATCCTCAAATCATAATATCACCTATGTTATTAACAACCACTTATAAACTCACCAGGTCAAAAAAATATCAGTCATATTTTGAATTAGAACTATTTTAATTGTAAGTAGAGGGATAACTTGGATATATTTTGAATTAGAACTATTTTAGACAAACTAAAATGGGAGCATCTTTTTAATTAAAAAAAACTGAAGACTATGATTTATTATTATTATTATTATTATTATTATTATTATTATTATTATTATTATTATTATTATTATTATTATTATTATTATTATTATTATTATTATTATTATTATTATTATTATTATTATTATTATTATTATTATTATTATTATTATTATTATTATTATTATTATTATTATTATTATTATTATTATTATTATTATTATTATTATTATTATTATTATTATTATTATTATTATTATTATTATTATTATTATTATTATTATTATCTTCCTCCTCATCATCATAAAATCAATGATCCTGAATAGTTTATGACAAAGTACTTAGATCGTATACATAAATAATCTTTAAAAAAATATTACAAGAATACGATAAGGTGAAAGTATATGCTAGAATTTTTTTCTTCTTCCTCTGTGTTCCAATCTTTCTCATCGTTTTCTCTTATCTTTTTCTTTTCAATATATTCTCGCATCGTCTTTTCCTAACGAAGAGAATCTCTTGATGAGATCTCTTCTTTCAATGAGAAAACTCATTCCAATTCTATCATCTAAATATTAGAACTAAGATCATACTTAATAAAATTAATAGAGACTACTTTTTCTTGCATCAATCATTCACAAATCAATCAATTTGAGCTTCATAATCTTTCCAGATATCTCAAACTCATTGAATTGTTTTCTACGTTAGTAGACAAAACAACATATAAATATGTCCCTAGTCTCCATAATGACCATGTCTTACCCATATTGTTTAAATTTTCATATATGCTGATTGGAAGTGTTTCTATTTGGGTATTCAGTTTTGAGAAGCTTTATATTGGAAACTTTATCTTTGTGGCTGTAAATTGCTGTCTTCAAAAAGTTGTATGTGCGGTGAACTTTTATCCATCTACAGTTCTATAAATTTTTATCTATTTTTGAAGTATTATTTTTAACCATGGTTAATAAGTAAGAAAAATGAGATTGAGGTCGATCTTATCTCTCGACCAATGACAGATTGCCACATAGGCCCCCAACTCTTGACGCCACTGCACGTCACAAGCTGTCCAATAGCGTCCAAATTACAAAACTACCCCTTCCTACGTCAGCTAACCCAAAGGTTGTGATCTTGGGAATATCTTCATATCCATCAGCTATTCATTCATACAACGAATGGTTGTGATGAGTTTCACCAACGTCGATGTGCGTTCTTCAACTCTTCCCCGATTGGCCGGAGAACGCGCACCGGCCTAAGTTTTGCTTCCCTTTTGTCCGATTCGATCGATCGATCGATCGATCGAAGACTTGTTAACTGTGAGCTTCAAGAACCCTAGATCGACTCGTCGCCTCCGAGGTCGGCAGAGGAAATGAGTTCGTGATCCCTCGGGGCGGCGAAAGCTGCTTCCCTTTTCTCCTCCGATTCGATGGATCGATCGAAGACTTGATAACTGTGAGCTTCAAGAACCCTAGATCGACTCGTCGCCTCCGAGGTCGGCAGAGGAAATGAGTTCGTGATCCCTCGGGGCGGCGAAAGCTGCTTCCCTTTTGTCCTCCGATTCGATGGATCGATCGAAGGCTTGATAAACTCTGAGCTTCAAGAACCCTAGTCGACTCGTCGCCTCCGAGGTCGGCAGAGGAAATGAGTTCGTGATCCCTCGGGGCGGCGATGAAACCGAGAACCGCGAACTCACGCCACGCAATCGATTCGTGCACGCTGCTGCTCCACGCGTGGAAGCCCTTCCAATTGCAAACGCTCGTTGCCGCGGATCCACCCAGGTCGTATCCCTTCCGCGCCAAGAAGCCCTGCCTCTCCGATCGGTCCACCGCCCCCTCCCCCGCCAACGCAGTTGGCCTCGACATATCGCGGCTCAGCCTGAAAGACGACCCCCCGCCGCCTCGGCCACCAAGACGGGAGGAGGGGCTCCGGTGGTTCGGGGGGAAGCGGCGGCGGCGGCATGGATCGCGGTCGATCTCCGGTCGCAGCTCCGATCGCAGCGGGACCCGACCCCGGGGCGGCGTCTCGGCGACGTACGCTACCTGCTCTGACTTCCCGCTGGCTGCTGGTGGAACGGATTCGAGCGGGGAGTTTTTCGTGATCGGGGACTGGAGCTGGGGATCAGATGCCAGCGAGGCAGCCCGGGTGACGAGGAGAGAGGGGAGGGAGGTCGCAGTAGGAGTGAGGTTGGAAAGGGAAAGCTCCGGGTTTGGGGGAATTCCAGGCGTTGGAGGTGCAGGGTTGCTGGAATCCCAGGGGAACGAATCCGGCTATGGAAGCGAGGCTGGATACAGGGGTGATGGGGAGCTCGGCTACGACAACGAAATTGAGGATGAGGATGAAGATGATGATGGGAAACAGTTGTTCTGGGGTGAAGAGCTCGGAGGTATGAACCCTAAAACCACATTTGATCATACTCTTGGATGAATGATCTCTAGAATTATCAAACTCAGAATTATCATATTTTTGTACGTCTATATGGTTTTTTACTGCTGACCGTAGCTGGCTTATCTTTTCTCAGTTTACTGCTTTATTGCATTTGTTGATTGGATCCAAGACTTGCTCACATGTGTGGAAAAATCGGTGCATTGTTAATCTCATGTCATGTGAGTTGTAACAGATGAACTTATATATATATATATATATAGAAGAAAGGAAGCGATGAATTAGCTGAGACTTAAAAAACTTTTCAATTATGTTATTTTTCATGCCTATCAGTGTAGTAGTGTGTAAAATATTCAGTGACAGACATGTTGGCCTTAGCGAGAAAAGCATAAATCTTCGTTGCTTAAAAACTTGATACGCAGACAATTTGAGTGATGAGAACTGTAGTTGATGAATGATTCTAATTGAACAAATGGATCTCAGAAGATTAACAAGCACAATGTGAATTTGCAACTAGTATAATATCAGATCTTCTATTTCTAGCTTCACTTAGCTACAAACTTCTTTTAAATACTTAAGAATCTCACAATGTAACTAGAAATGGAATAAGGAAAAGTAGCCAAGATTATGGACATGTTGCTTATGCGATTAAAATATTTCTTGTCAGAAATATTCCTGAGATACTATAGTTTTTTGTGTATCAATAATTCAAAAGAGATGGTACTAGCATTAATTGGAAATTTTGTTTGGTTTGGTTTTTGTTGAGATAGTTGAATTCTTTGGTCACAATTATCCTGACAGCTTAGTGGAAGCATAGGCAGTCTGGGTCGTTGCCTAGTGTTCTAATAGTTACTATGGTGGCGGATGATGAGACAGAAAAAGAGGAATGGAAGGATTAATGAAAAGCATGATAGCAAATCAAAAGGGAAGGAAAAATGAATAACAAAATGATAGAATAGGGATGACTTTAAACAAGTAATAACTAAGATGTACAGATATGTTTTGGTATCCTTATATTTTTTATATCTATTTACATGCCAAGAAACACAATTCAAATATAGTATATTTTCTTAAATTATTAAAAATTGTGGTTATCAATTATATTTACAATTGTCAGTAGCTTAATTTGTTCTTTGCCATCCATATGGAATGTAGAGATTCACCATGCATGTCTCGATGTGGCAGGTAGACATCATTCCTTTATTGGTAAAAGAAACTGATAAATCCAAACCAAAATTGTACTGAGCACGCATAGGTTACCCGAGAGGTATCTCCTCCCTCTTTTTACATAAAGTGGTTCGACATTTGATGGCTTGTAGGGGGTGTATTTGGTTCAGTCTGTCTGGATTAGTATTAATATTTCTTTTTTAAGTGGTTGGATATTTGGTGTCTGGTAAGGGGTGTGCTTGGTTCGGTTCATATGTTAAGCTACCGAAACAAAAGAATGTTGGATTTACTCAAAAAGATCTATATGACTGCTTGACAATTGCTTGACCAAAAATCAAACACAATCCTTTATGCTGCAGTCTGTGACGAGGGATGCTTCCCTCAATCACTGCTTGAAATAGTTGGGAGGAATTTTAGGTTATCCATATGCTGCATAAGCTAACTACTCTGAACCTTACATGCCACTGCCGAGTCAGCCCTTTTAAACGCAAGTATATTGCATGCCTGTTCTTGCTTTGTGTCCTTGATATTATCACAAAAGAGGGAAATTGAATTGAATTGTGCTACAACTCCACTGATGATTTTATCAGCCCCGGATGCTGATCAGATGGAAATTGTCAGCGAGAACAAGTTTGCAGAGCAGAAGGCCCACCGCCGAGGCAGGCACAGGAAGCATGACTGGAGAATAATGGCCTCCTTGAGGTAACAATTAAGTGTTCTATGAATATTTTGCTGTATGATATTTTGTAACTATTTTCATGTTGATAGCAACAGTATGCAATGCCCAATGGCTAAGGCAATTGTGTATAGCTGTAGGAAAGTACATAGTGTCAGTATCACACTTGGGCCTATGAGAAGAGTCAGTAGTCGATCTTGTGTTGCAATTGGCTTCGATATATGCATGGAGTGCCGTGACCCTTAGGAAAGGGGTCGGCACTAAGAGGTCGACACTAAGAGGGGGGGTGAATTAGTGCAGCGATAAAATCACGTCTTCAAAATATTTTGTTTCGATTAAAATTGATTTCGACGAAAACCTTTTAGTAAAGATCTTAACTTGAAACTCGTTTGTAAATGTATCGAAAACAGTAAGATTAAAGAGGTTTGTAGTAAGAATAAATTGCACAAATAAAAATGCAAACCAGATTTTAGAGTGGTTCGGTCGTCATGACCTACATCCACTTCGTCGATTCCTTTTTCGTCGAGACTATCGGCATCCACTATTGGTCTTCGTTCAATAGGCGAAGACCAATCACCTTTTACACCCCTCTTCTCCTTTTCACAGGTTTAGGAGTTAACCTTTACAAGCACACACACTCCACTCTAAACAGAATTCTAAAGTAAGATCTAGATGAGGGATTTCTCTAGTGATTTCTACAACGTTTTTTCACTTTAAAATTTTTTGTGCTTGTGTAAGTTAACCAAGGATGAGAGGGGTATTTATAGGCCTCAAGTTGATTCAAAATTGAAGCCTAAAAACATCTCATCCCGGGTTTCTTAGGTACGGGCGGTACCATCGCCTGTGCTGGGCGATACCACCGC